>PVKC010003007.1:0-40688 GCA_004027635.1 Crocidura indochinensis | reverse complement strand
CCAATACTTACTGTGCCTATACAAAAAAAAAAATGGGTAACACCAAACCCTGCCACTCCATTATTCCTTTTTCTGGTTTTGTTTTGTTTTATTTATTTATTTATTTTGATCCGTTTTTTGATATTATTTTCCTTCTCTTTTTTCTTCCACCTTTTATTTTCACTCTAGTGGATATTATGCGGTGATTTTTAAATTTCATTTACTTTTAGTAGTTGATACCAAATTTGCCCTTCTCCTTTCCTTAACTTTTTTTTATCTCAAACAGACTAGCACAACTTGAAACATTCAGACTCATAAATTGAGGGGAGAAAACCAGGGCCAGTCTTATGACCATGCAGTGTAAATAAAAAATGATCAGAGTGGAAAACCAAACAGAATTGATACCCGACCGACAACAAGCAGCTAAGTGGAGACCAGTTACACTAGTATTCTGGGGGCGGGGGGGGGGAGGGGGAGAGCAAAGAAGGGAGATTGGGACACATGCTGGGAACAGGAGTGGAGGGAGGACAACACTGGTGGTGTGAATGCCCCTCATTCATTGTCACTATGTACCGTAAATAATTCTGTGTAATGAACTTCAGTCACAATAAAAATTTAAATAAAAAGGGAAAATTATTTTACATCAATATTAAATATCTTCTTGAGCTGGGCGTGTGTATCTCTGGATTTAGATTCTTCTCCCTGTCCTTCTAATAAGCATTCCTTGAGGTCTACTCTTCAGAAATAATTATATCACCCTTTTCCTGAGGGCAAACAAACCACAGTGTTAGAGATGACAATTCTGTATAGCCAAGGTTATAAGAAACTTCAAGTTTTAAAAATAAGTAAATATATATTAGACTTGTGAAGAAATAACCCAAAGTCAGTTGGCTTGATGTATATTTCTTTCTTCATTGTAGGTACTAAAATGATTTTGGATTTTACTTTTTGCCATGTCTTGTGGCACTCAGAGGTTACTACTGGCTCTGTACTCAGAAATTGCCTCTGATAGGTTTGGGGGAACATATAGAATGCTGGAAATTGAACCAGATCCATCCTGGATCAGCCGTGTGCAAGGCAAATGCGCTACCACTGTGCTTATTGCTTCGACCCAGTTTTAGATTCTTTATACAAGCATTTATGTGATTGAATAGACATAACAAACACACACAATAATAATTACAGAATTACAGGCCTAGGTATATTTGATTGATCTTTGCTCTCAAGTCATGTGCTCATATACGTTGGCTGGATTTTTTCATTTCAAGTGAGTGACAATGTTCTTTTATGCCAGTCAAGTATATGAGAGCCTTTGTTAAAGTTATCAATTCATGACTTAACTAAGGGTCAACATTCTCTTGTCTTCTAGAAGTTATATCTTTAGGACATTTGTATGCTCTAAAACTGGAAATGATTTTGGAGTGTTTAATAGCTGAAAAATATCCAAAGCAGGTATATGAAAGTGACAAAAAAAAGGTGTAGTAAAAATGCAGCTTTTATGAAATTTTTTTCCTGGAACACAGCCACCTTCACTCATTTTCTTACAGTCTCTAGAAATTTCTAAGTGCTTTAATGCTACTAGGGCAAGATAAAGAGTTGCATTTGGGGAGGCCTTTCAACTCACAATGTTAAAATAAAATTTAGTATTTGTTACTGACAAAAGAACGTTCACGAATTTTCGCTCTGGACTCAATCTAGGAGTGAGATGCGTTTCTGCCTTTAGGGAACTGCATCTTAGATCCAGAATGAAAGTAGTCCTCTCATCTGCTGGTCTTTACCCCCCAAGGAAAGCTTTGCTGACTAGTAGCTGTCTGAATACTTGACAACATTTTATAGAAAAAGCATAAATGTCATCTTAAAAGAGCATATTAAGGTTGAGAACTCAAGACTCTGAAAGATAAAAGATTAATACCATTTTCTTACATGAATAAAAATTAATTGTATACTAGCATTTTTCTTGCCTTAATCCTTATAGTTTTTGCAATAAATATTCCCCTGTCTAATTGATCTAATTCTTTTTTTTTATTCTTTTTTTTTGGGGGGGGTTACACCCGGCAGTGCTCAGGGGTTACTCCTGGCTCCATGCTCAGAAATTGCTCCTGGCAGGCACGGGGGATCATATGGGGCACCAGGATTCGAACCGATGACTTTTTGCATGAAAGGCAAATGCCTTACCTCCATGCTATCTCCCGGGACCCTGATCTAATTCTTTTTAGGTGTTGAAACTACAGAAATTAACCGGTTAGTGGCTCATTTTGGATATAATTTTTCTATCAAAATGATAACTGAAGTTGCTCTCCAGAATAGGTGGAGACTAGACCTAGGTTCTGGGGAATCAATGTTGTTTCTCTATTGGCAAGTTGGGTGTCACTCTTAAGACATTGAAGTTAGTTTGCAGGAATGGGAAAGGTAAAGAAAAGATTCTGCCACCTGGTAGGAGTTCAACCACCCTGGAAAGCATCCCTGATTAAGATGCTTGTGCTAAGATCCCAGTATGTGCCCACAAGTAGGGACAAGGATGAGAAACCTCAAGAAGAGTCAAAGATTTGACTCTGGTCCACAAGAAGAGGAGGACATGTTGTGGCCCGGGTTATGAACAAGGAGGGTTGCCATTTTAAAGGCCACATGTCAGGCTTCTTCTACAGTTCTGAACAGGGAGAGACATCATTTTGTAAGAACCGGGACTCGAGAACCAAATGATGGTTGAGACACAGGGAGAGACACCATTTTGTAAGAACCACATGCAATATCTCACAAGCCTATTTACATTAACACCTCCCCAAGCTACCTGGCCATACAAGGTAGCCTACTAGGGAAGGACAAGGGAACAGTAGGAAAGTAGCCCTAAACAATAGCCACTCATTTTAAAAATAATAAGAAAGACGGAACCTCCCTATATCCCTACCTTATATAGTCTTCTTCATGACCTTTGGTGAGGTTGATTGCCTTCAGTAGATGACCCTGTATGGGAGCCTTTTGGCAGAGAGAGTAAGTATTAAGCTTTAAAAAAATATTTCTAAGGGTCTTTTTTATTCATTGGTACATGAAAATATACTGAAGAATCTTACAAATATCTGTAGTGATGATGTCTGTGAGAGTGTCACCTTTTAATCTTTTCTCCAAAGATGGATGTACTCATTCACTTCTTCACTAACAACAAATACCTATCTCCACCCTGAATTCTCCTTGGATAGCAAAGCTTGAGTCAGAGCACCAAGAATCTAATTACAGAAGGTAGATCCAGGGATAAAAATTCAGATGAAGAAAATGGAAAAAGAGGAAAAAACAAGAAAAGGTTGGGCTGGAGAGATAGCATGGAGGTAGGGTTTTGCTTTGCATGCAGAAGGATGGTGGTTTGAATTCCTGCTCCCATATGGTCCCTCAAGCCTGTCAGGAGCGATTTCTGAGCATAGAACCAGGAGTAACCCCTGAGCCCTGCTGCTGGGTGTGACCCAAAAATAAAAAAAAAAGAAAAAAGAAAAAAAAAGATGTCAAATTCGCTTTTTGTTTATTTCTCTATTTATAAGAAGTTGCACTGGTAAAGGGGGGGTATTCTGTTTATGCCTGAAACCCAAGTACAAAAATGCTTGTAATCACAGTGCTTAAATATTTATATGCAAAAAATAAAAAAGTACAAAAATCCCTTACTTACACCTATATTCATTGCAGCACTTTTTACCATAGCATGACTCTGGAAACAACCAAGATGCCCTTCAACAGACGAATGGCCAAAGAAACTGTGGTACATATACACAATGGAATATTATGCAGCTGTCAGGAGAGATGAAGTCATGAAATTTTCCTATACATGGATGTACATGGAATCTATTATGCTGAGTTATATAAGTCAGAGAGAGAGAAAAAACGCAGAATGATCTCACTCATCTATAGGTTTTAAGAAAAATGAAAGACATTCTTGCAATAATAATTTTCAGACACAAAAGAGAGAAGGGCTGGAAGTTACAGCTCACCTCATGAAGCTCACCACAAACAAGGATGAGTTTATTTAGAGAAATAACTATATTTTGAACTATTCTAATAATGAGAATGTATGAGGGAAATAGAAAGCCTGTCTAGAGTACAGGTGGGGGGGGTTGGGTGTGGAGGTGGGAGATTCTGGACATTGGTGATGTGAATGTTGCACTGGTGTTCTTTACCTGACTGAGACTCAAACACAATAATGTATGTAATCAAGGTGTTTAAAAAATAAAGAAGTTAAAATAATTTAGAGTTATTCATGTGACCTAAAACACTCGCACTATAAATGTAAATTTTAGTAATTTTTAGTATATTCAGCACAATTGATTTTAGAATATTTTCATGATCTCTAAAAGAAATCTTATTTACATTAGCATCAATGATCACTTTCTCAAAACATTTTCCAGATCGTGGTAATTACCCCATCTACTTTCTGTCTCTATGAATTTTCCCATTTTGGACATGATATGCAAATGGAATCACATGGGACTGACTTATATCACTTACTAGGAATTCACTGAAATCATTCATTGTAATACACAGTATTTGTCTCATTCTGACTCATTTCATTTAGTGCTCGTGTGTTTATTATTTTGCTATTGAATAGCAGAGTAACTAAATTGGTATTGTATATTCCAATAGCTGTTTAAAGTATTTTATTAATGAGGTCATGTCATCTGAAAGTAGAGATAATTTTTCAGTATGAATTCTTTTCATTATATTTCTTGCTTAATTATCCTGCCTAATACCTTAATTTGTAAGAGAATCATGGGAAATTATATTGCAAGTGAAAAGCTCTTATTTCTAACTTTTAAATGTGATGATTTTTACAGATATCCTTCATTTGTGAAAATTCATTTGTGAAAATTACTTTTAATTTCTAATTTCTTTGGTACTTCAATGATTAAGCATTTTCAATTTTGTCAAGTGTTTTCTTCCTCTTTATCTTATGGAATGATCATTTTTTGTTCACATTTTACCAGTTGTATGGCATATTAAAGAGAACTTTATATATTAAGCCAAACTTGTATTTCTAAGATAAATTCTGCTTTCTAATGACCTATATTTTTCTGTTGTTGAATTTAGTTTGATAAATTTTTATTTAAAATATTTTAAAAGAGGGTACAGAGTGATAGCACACAAGGGCATTTACCTTGCACTCAGCTTACCTAGGATGAACATCAGTTCGATCCCCAGTGTCTCATATGGTCTCCCAAGCCAGGAGTGATGTCTGAATACATAGCCAGACCCTGAGTGTCACTAGGTGTGGTACCCCTCAAAATTCCCCAAATAAAATATTTTAAAATAAACATTTAAATAATAAACATTTATTCATTTAATACAATTAAATTTAAATTAAATTTTATTTAAATAATATTCAAAATATTTTTTAATATTTGTACTCAACAGTAGTAAAAAGATATGTTGTGATGTCTTTATATTTTCTATAGTAGGGCAATGACTGGCCTCATAATGAATTGATACATGTTTTTTCCTCTTCTATAATTTTTATAAAAGTGAAAGCTAGTGAGATAGCATGGAGGTAAGGCGTTTGCCTTTCATGCAAAAGGGTATCTGTTCGAATCCCAGTGCCCCATATGGTCCCCCGTGCCTGCCAGGAGCAATTTCTGAGCATGGAGTCAGAAGTAACCCCTGAGCACTGCTGGGTGTGACCCCCCCAAAAAAAACACTAAAAATAAGAAAAAAAATGAAAGCTAGTATTATTGCTTCTTTAAAATTTTGGTATAATATGTCAGTATATTTATAACTAGAAGAATACTTTCTTGAGTTAATTATAAATATAGGTCCTTATAGAAAAATTATATATTATTCTAAAATTTAAATATACTGCATTTTACATTTCTATATTAAAAGGGCAGGACAGAAGAACTTATTTCTACCTCTCAGCTCTATCTCTTATTGTTCAAAAATTTATTTTTGTTTTAGGGCCATATCCTGTGGAGCTCAGGAGTTACCTCTGGCTCTGCATTCAGAAATAACTCCTGACAGGCTTGACGGATCATATGGGATATCGGGGATTGAACCCTGGCCACGTGCAAAGCAAATGTCTTACTTCTGTGCTATATCTCTGGTCCCAATATTTCTTTTGTTTGTTGTTGTTTTGGGGCTACACCCGGTGATGTTCAGGGGTTACTCCTGGCTATGAACTCAAAAATCGCTCCCGGGCTGGAGGACCATATGGGACATTGGGGATGGAACCATAGTTCGTTCTAGGTCAGATGTCTGCAAGGCCCTAATACTGGTGCCACCACTCCACACCCCAAATATTTCTTTTAAAGTTTCATTTCTATTGGGTTTTCAAGTTTTCTAAGTTTGAATATCAAGTTAGTCCTTGTAGACATTCCACACAACTAAAATGTTCTATTTTGTATAAATGCATAACAGCACTACTCTTACATAGACAGTTGGAATAAATGGTCTGACGAGTGATAGGAATTATCATATTTTTTGTACCACAAGACACACTTTTCCCCACAAAAGTGTGTCTTATGGAGTGAATGTTGCTTGGAGCTGAAGCCTGAGTGCAGGAGAGGAAAGCATCTAATAACTATGTGTGTCTTATGGTCAGGTGCGTGCTATAGAGTGAAAAATATGGTAGGTTCCAATTTCTATCAATATAGTTCAATTCTTTTTACTGAAGTGATTTTATCTGTGCATGCACTTTCATTGTTTTTAATTTTTCAAAGAAACTTGAAACTATAGTCACTCTGCAAACATACAAAAGACATACATGAAGGCAAATGGAACAATTTTCTGCTACCATTATTAAAATTTACTCGAGAGCCATAACTAATACCCATCTCTATTCTCTTATTATAGATTTCTCTAATCTTCATTCAAAATCTCAGAGCAGATTCAATGCATTGATGAGATAGTGACTTATCTGAACTCAAAACTTCAACTCTAAGGACTATGAATCCTTAATAGTTTAACTTTAGTTGATTTGTGACTCAAGAAATTCCTCATATAGAATTATTATTCAACATGTATGGTATTAGTAGTACACCAGAGATCTTCTAGGTGCCATATATATTCTTTATTCATGCTCACTATATAACAGCAACTCTAGTTCATGAGGGAACAAGATCACACATATGCTAATATAATAATTCATTTCCTTGTTTGTTGTTCTTTTTGCACAAGGCAATCTAAGTGTTAGGTAAGTGTTATAGGTTCAGTTTTACTCTAACAGAACCTGAAGTTCTATGGATCAGAACAAATACCAATAGCTGCAAACGTGACATTATAATGGTCATTATCTTATTTTTTTCCTGGCAAGTTTATTATGACTTCTAGTAATACTATACTATTGCTTTTATTCCAAATCTCAAACTTGTAGGATATTTCCTAAAGTGGGCCTTATCTTGAGACTACAGTAATTTATTATGTCAGGCTATTAGACTGATAATTCCTGAGCTATATAATATATGTTAGAATTAATCAATTGATGAAATATCCATAGTTACACCTTATCACTTCATATCATTTATAACATGTGTCTTATCTGGTATTATTTGATAGGATGTTCTCTACAGAAATATTTTTAGTAAGCCTTGTATAGTAATGCTAATGGAGAGATAGCAAGTCAGGTAGTCAATCTCAAATATATAGAAATTAGAGAAGTTTTTATAAATTCCAGTAAGATACATTTCACGTATAAATCATCTGAGAAGTCAAGCTGCCAGTAAGTAGCTGGCTGACCTCCTGAAGAGATAGTGCTATACTGTAAATTCAACCTCAGAATATGCTCATGGCAGGTTGAACTTTAAGTATTGACCTTGGTAAAAGGAATTTCATGGTGTTTGAACTCTTCGTGGCTTCCACTGCTGTCACAATATGAAACCAATCCAAGAACCCCTTCTGCAATCATTTGAGGGAAATAGATACATATTAGTGAGCAAGAATATGAATCTAACATATCTACAAATTTTGCATCTCCTGTAATAGGTTCACCCATGTACCGTACTTCTTCCTCAAATTTCTTTATTTCTGATCTTATTACTTCTAGGCAGCTGACCAATAAGATAAGCCTTGGAAAACTGCCCAGACTTTAATGTTACTCTTAACTTTAGGTCAAACATTTCTTCCTCCATATAAAGTGAATGATCTCATGCCCAGTTCTCATACCTGCCCACCTGGGAAATTTTACTTTTACCACTTCCATCAAGGCAAGTTATGACTGGATTTCTTGTGATAATATTTTCAGCTGTAAAGAGACTATTCATCAGAGAACTGGGCCTAAGATTGCTTACCTTCTGACAATTAAATTTAGCATCTATATTCTGAAGAAATCAAAAAAGAGGTAAGAGAGATATATGAGTAGATTTCAGGTGTGAGGTAGGAGATCTAAGAATCTAGAACACTTGTGCATGTCAGATATGGATATGTTCATGACTTATACCTAATATATAGTGAATTCTTCCATAATCTAATTGATAGCCCTTGCAAACACTTAATATATTATTTGAATGCTCAAATATTGTCACTTTATAGTGGCCAATTCCAGACGCATACTTACTTGTTTTCTCTGGTCAAGATTCTTTTAGAAATTCTTAAAACTCCACTTGAAAATTGTTTTTATGTTAAGTAGTTTTTATATAATTCATATTATAGAAATCAAATGATAGTACTTAGTCAGGAATAATTCCCTGACATGTATCCTTTTAGAACATGGCTGCCAGTAGCACCATTAAATATAATTGACTCACATGACCTGAATGGCAGAATAGCTTGCCACAGACCACTGCAATGTACTCTTCTCTTATTCTATGTGCCATGGAGTCATCTGATATATAACTTAAAGATCATTCCCAAGTACATTGTATCTGCCTGAAAATTTGAAAGAGACCTACAAAAGGTTGCATATCAGTTCAAGAGATTTTCAGTAAAAGGGTTGTTGAGGACATAATCTTTATTTACAAAAGGATATCCTGATATGTCATAGACCACAAAACATCATTTCTGCTCCCAGAAAAACTGTGGTCCATTAGTTGAACTCATAGATCTTTACCGGTCAACACTTCTTGATTGCTCCTTTGACTTTTCTTTCTCTCAGAAGAATTTAATCCCTCTTACCTCTGTCTGTTGAGTAGTGTCACGTAGTCTTTGCTATTATGCAGTCAGTCCTTTGTTCAAACTAAAGCAATAAATACAAGCTCTGTGTACATATATCATATGGTGAATGTGGATATTCTAGAGTACAGTTTAAGAAACTTCTTACAGGCTCTTCCCTTCACCTTTCATGTCATGGATATCAAATAATTCTATCTCCTGAGTATATATTTATATCTAATCCCAGAGCATTTTTAGCTCTTTTTAGCTCTTCAACTTTAAATTATGTACTGAAACCTCTGAAAACCACTGAAAATGAGACATTTTTATGTATAGCTTATTCAACTTCCTCAGTATGCAATACTTCTGCTTCTTTGTGTTTTGAAAAATACATGGCATTTTGGGGAATATCCCGTTTTAAGAAATCTCCAGAATAGAAACTTGTCAAGAATTGCTCATAAGGACAAAATGATTTATTCTAGTTAAGAGTTATGGCTTAAGTGGTAGTGAATGTGTGTGTCCCTGGATTTGAGCACTGACAACACATATATTTCCTCTCTCAGTTGTATCCTGGTGATCCCCTATCAAAGGCATCTTGTTCTCCCACAACCATAAAAATTAAAAAAAAATATTTTACTTATGACTTGTAGCTTTGAGTGTTATCTACAATATTGAAGTTGCACTAATTTTTGCTGATATTTTTGCCTCATATTTACCTGAAAATCTCTTTCCATAGCTCAGAGCTTGTAAAATTTCATTTTGTGGGCTTTGAGTTTGGAAATTTTGTGTGGTAGCCACAGTTAAAGCTTGTTAATATCTAGTTGTCATTCTGGCCATATGAGAAACAGAAATTTCTAGCCTTCACATACTTGGTTTTCTGCTTCACTTGTGTTTGTCAAAATTCTGGTCAATGCTCACATATGATGTATGTCACATTTGATGATGGCAGTTATATTATTGTACTATTCAATACACCATAGTAAAAGCATCTATTTTTTAAGGTCTTGCACTATGAACTGAGTAAATTATATCTTTGGTGAAAATTCTTATCCTGGCTTGTAAATATTTTTGCCACACCTAGCAGTATTTAGGATTTGCTCCTGGCTATGCACTCTTAGGAGTCAGCCATGCTACTTGTGGACCACTAGGTATGGTTTGGCCATTTACAAGGCAATGCTCTACAGTTTCACCTTATTTTATTGCTCCAGATCATGGCTCATTGATTTCTATCTTCCTTCTATGTCCTAACATGGTCTTTTCTGTGTGTGTGATAAGAGTGGAAGGAAATAGTGAAAGAGATGGAGGTAATACAGGAAGGAAATAGGAGGGGGGAAAGAAGGCTCTGATATCACTCTGTATAAGGGCTCCTATCTTTATAAAAATTATATCCTTTAAGAACACATATCATCACGTGTCAAATTTTCTCTACCATTTTCAGATATTTTATTTTTCTTCTGTGACAATACTGCAAGTCATTGAGATGCACAGTTGCATAATGTTGCAATGCCAGGACCCTAATTAAACCATTGGAAGTTTGCTCCATTGGAGAGCCTCTAGGTCTGTCTAAGACAACAGAGAGCTTTGAATAACAGATCATTTGAATAAATTTATAAGAATTTATGAGAGTCTCCAGGTTGGTGCTTTTAATTTAGGGAACATAACTTCAGGTGTGCATGCACTTTCTAATTCTTTATGTCTCATGGCTAGCACCAGTCCTTTAAAACCTAGGATCTCTTTCTAGAGAGAAGTGACCAGAGTCCCCTTTTCTGAGTTTCAGTGCTCTTTCCTGTATTTCTGTATAAATTAGTACTTTATTTGTTATCTCACTTTCGCAAATTTCTATCTTCTTCATGTAAATGGTGATTTTCTCAGTTTTCTAAATTAGGTCTAATATTCAGTATCCTTTTGTTTATTGCTTTACTTCCATATTGTTAGATCTAAGTAATAGAAATTACTTTGCTTATTGTTTTTCTGTCATATCCTCATATAATTTTTTATGAAATTTCAGTACAGAATTTGAGATAGTCCAATTCTGAAGGGCACAATAAGCCCAATGGAAGACAATATGGATGGATGTTAGTAGACTCCGAATTGAGTTACCATATAATATAAGTGATTTCAATTTGGGGTGTCCTCAGAGTTAAAAAAACAAATCATTCAAAAAGGACATATGCACACCACAACAATGAAGTACTCAATAAAATAGCTAAGATTTGTAATCAACCTAGATGTCCAACAATAGATGAGTTATGTATCATGAAAATATACATGCATAATGCAATAGCGTACTACATAACTTTAAGGAATGATGCCATCTTGTAATTTGGAAGATATATTAGAGAAAGGAAGTTATAAGAGAAGGATAAAGATATTATTTATATGTGATATTTAAAATAACTGTAGGAAGGAATGCAGTGGTTTAAATGGGGTTTTTCTAGAACCCTTTTGCCCCGAAAATGTAGTGATAAGAAAAGAAATAAAGTGGAGGGGGAGAAAGATAGATATGAAATATTAAACAGAGTTCAAGGGAATATAGGTAGATTGGTAATGTTAAGGAAGAACAAAACTGAACATGTAAACCAGAGATTCAAAAACACTGAAATCATGAGACAAACAACAACCAAATTTAAAAAGGGTTCTGTAATATGGTAGATGGGAATGGAAAGTATGTAGTGAACGTTGGAAACAATGTTGAAGGAGGGAGGGTTGACACTGTTCATAATACTGGTGCTGAAACATTATATATTTAAAACTCAACTATGAATTACTTTGTGAATATGATGCTTTAAACAAAGCATTTAATTTTTTTGTTTTTTTTGGGGGGGGCACAACCATTTGTTGCTCAGGGGCTACTCCTGGCTAAGTGCTCAGAAATTGCCCCTGGCTTGGGGGGCCAAATGGGAAGTCGGGGGATTGAACCGTGTTCCTTCCTTGGCTAGCGCTTGCAAGCTTACCTCTAGCGCCACCTCACGGGCCCCCAAAACATTAAATTTTTGTTAATAAAAAGATTTCCCAATATTGACACTCAAGAAAATTATGCCTTTCCTGGAGTGAAGTATCATTCTTTTAAAATAGTCCTTTGTTTTAAATGTTAGGATGTTGTTCAAATTATTTAAACAAATGTATCTTTATTTTCTCAAAAAATGACATTTTCCCATGCTTTCTTTCATATGGACTCTCAGTTAACTTTATTTATGTGCTATTCTTAGTGCATGCAATCTTCTCCAAGAATGAATTGTATTGAACAAATACCAAAAACTTTCTTTTCTATGGAGCTTGATGTCTGTAGGCCAATCCCCTCATCTGGATGTGGAAAAAAAACAAACTCTGTGTGAGGGCTAGGATTGTTTTTTTTTTTTTTTCTGGAAATTTCAGTAGTGAAAATGTGTTGTTTCTAGCCATAGTGGCATACAATTGATGCAATGGCACATTGGGTTTTCAGGTAAAATGAGACTTTTAACAAAAAAACAGGCTATTAGGAAGTCACCAGTGAGTATTTGGAGTAAGATTTCTGTTTTAAGGATAGCCTCAGTTCAATAGCAGGGAGTGGTGAAGAAATGACTTACTCTTTAGATGTCAGCATGGCTAAACTATTCTTTTTACTGCTTTTACATGGTACCTGAAGGGAACACAGAAGGACAGGGAAACACATATAGTAAGCTTAACATTGCCACTAGTGACAGTACCATTTCCAATGATAGCCTTTCAAGAGATCTTCAAATTGTGTTTCTGAAATGGTATCTATTAAGAGCTTAAGGCTCTTCTGATAAATAAACTGGGAGGTTCTGTCATGCTTCTTACAGGGCCAAAGGAGACTGCACTCAGTCAGTAGGAGAGCAGGGGCGATGAGGCCCTTTGGCGGAGTTCAGGTTGTGATCCAGCTTCGTGAGTAATGAAGTGACAGGCTAGAAGGCAACCTCATTATGTGTGGTGGAGTGGATCCATCCATCTGCAGGAATTGAAAGCACAATAAGACAGCAGAAGAAATGGAATGGGAATGGAAAAGGCATGCGCTAGTTAAGTGGGAAGGCTTGGGACAGAGAGAAATTTAAGCTTGAATCCTGTACAGAGAAATTTGGGACAGCTTTTTTTCTCTGACGCGTGATAATCCTATCAATAAAGTGGAGGATAGGAATAATATGTTATAGAGTCTCACTCATCTATGGATTTAAAAAAAAGATACTATTATAATAATGCCCAGAGACAATAGAGATGAGGGCTGGAAGGACCGGCTCACAGTATGAAGCTCACCCAAAAAGTGTGGTGAGTGCAGTTAGAGAAATAACTACACTGACAACTATGATAACAATGTCAATGAGTGAGAGAAGTAGAATGCCTGTCTCAAATACAGATTGGGATGGGGGGAGATGGGAGATAGGAGGCATTGGTGGTGGGAATGTTACACTGGTGAAGGGTGTTCTTTATATAACTGATACCCATCTACAATTGGGTCTGTAATCACAGTGCTTAAATAAAAATATTATTTAAAAAGAGAATAATATGTAATGTGAAACCTGTCATGCATACTCAGATAATTTGGAGAAGGTATCGAGCTTTTTGCTGGAAAACAAACAACACTGACAGCAACCCTTCATTTTAATGATTACATATATTTGTGTATTAAATTAAATCTTCCACTTAAAACTCAACTAGCTTTGTAATGATTTTTACATACACCTTTATAGGATTAGGTAGATCAAGGACAAGTAAATTTAGTGACTTACCCAGAGTCAGAAGAGTGGTTTGTAAAAGCTTCCTATATTCAAATTCTGCACCCCCATTTTTTAAAGGCCCCTGTTTGCTTTATATCACACTATTTCTAGGTGGAATGGCCTAGAAAATCTCTAGGCAGAAACCCTAGCTTAAGAAGGATACAGAGTAAAAAAAAATCGATAACTTTTATGATTCCCTAGGCATAGTTTTAGCTTGTTGACCATTTGAAAGAATGATGATCTGGAGATAGGATTTAGTCAGAGGGTTTTTTCTTTTTTGAATTTTTATTGCGGCCAAAGTGAGTTACAAATCTTTCAAAGTCATATTTAAGGTACTTAATGAATGAGGGGAATTCCCACCACCAGTGTTGTCCTCCTTCCACCCCCATTCCCAGCATGCATCCCGCTTCTCCCTCCTTTACCCTTCAGGATGCTAACGCAACTGGCCCCCATTTCTACAGCTTGTTTTAGATTGAGTATAGATTCTGTTGTCGTTGACTTTGGGGTTGGTGTTCAAATCTGATCATTTTTTATTTCCACTAAATGTTCTTATGACTCTAGTCCTGGTACCATCCATTTTCCCCTCAAATTATGAGGCTTTGCTCATTAAGTATGAAACATTCTAGACATGGCTTTTATTCATGAGCCCACTTACTAACTGTGTTCACATTCTTCAGTTATTTATCAGATAGGTCCAAAATTTAGACCCATTCTTTATACCAAAACTTGCCATTTGTTATATCAGTTAAACTTATAGGAAAAGAAAATCTCAAGGGCTAGACATAAGAATGTTCACAGTAACATATTTAATATAATTAGATGATTTATGTAATTTAATTTAGATAATTAGAGATATGAAAATAATTTTAATTGTATCTTTGACATAAAAATTGAAGTGTTTATATCTAGAACTATGATATAGACAAAAATAATGGATAGGAGAAAAACAAAACAATGTCTACCTCCCCAAAGGATTTCACAAAATAGAAGAGAACTGGATATGTAAAAATCAGAATTGCCATAGAGAGTTTTAGGTTGAATACATTAATAGAACATTAAATATTAGTATTAGGAAAATCATTGATATGAACATATTATTAGTGGTATTATTTTAATTTGAGGGGTTCCAAAATCAGTGGTGCTTAGGTTTTACTCCTGGCTATGCACTGAATAATCACTCCTAATGAACTTAGAGGACCAAATTGGTGGCCTATGGATCAAACTCAGTTCTCCTGCTTGTAAGTTAACTACTCTATCCATTGTACTATCTCTCAGGCCCTTATGATATTCCTTTTTTTGGAGGGAGCAGGGTTCATACCTGCAATGTTCAGGTTTTTCTCTTGTCTCTGAACTCAGGTATGATCCTGGCATGCTTAGGGGACCATATAGGATACTAGGGATTGAACCTTGGTCAACTGTGTTCAAAGCAAATGCTCTTCTCACTATTGCTCCAGACCACCCCCTGCAGTGTTCTTAATGGTGAGCCACAGAAATGATTTATGAATCTATTAAGCAGAGAGAACTTATTTAGATTGTATAAGGTAGCTCACTGGATTAATCAGAAGGATGGAACTAGGCAGGCAAATAAGATGAAGTAAATGAACTCTAGATACTATGAACTGAATATATATGCTGAACCATTCTGCTGAGGATAGATACCTTTGACATTGCCATTGTTAACAAGTAGCATCCTGACCCATCCACACAAAAACTTTGAAATGTGCATCCATTTGAAATGTAGGTAACTTGCCTTCTCTCATGGGAAAGTGACTCTGGCAATTTCTATAATTGGAGTCTTTTCTCTTTTCTTCAAAGAATTACAAATAGAATAATTTTTCAAAGATAAGACTGTAGTATGGAAACAAACCAGGCAAACATATTTATTGCAGATAGTGCCTTCAGCTTTGGTGACTTTCTTCTTCCTATTTATAAAAAGCTAGATTGATATATTATAAATTCACATTTATGAAGTATTTATGTGAACCTCCTATAGCATATTATGGCAATTCACCCAAAGAAAATCTCAGGTACTTGAACCTCCTCAAACTGTTTTAATTTTCCTTTTTTTCTAGTTAGACATAAAATGTACACTTACACAAGTTTCCCAACTCAAATCATGGCTTTGCACCAAATAGCTAATAAGCAAGCCCTGGGTTCCTTTGTTCCTTTGGGAAGGAATAATTGCTTTTTCTTTGTCTTTCTTCTCCAATTCAGCCAGCATACTTTATCTCAAGGAAATTACATTTGCTCATGTAGGTGTGTGAATGAACAAAATGACAAGAGTTTGTTTCAGCTAGAATTAGATGGATATTGCAATTACTGGTGGAAATTTAGGAATGAATCCTATAAAAATCAAAACTTAGGAATGAATCCTATAAAATCAAAACAAAATCACACAAAAGAGAGTTCTCTTGTTTCTAATATATATTGCATTTTATGAGTTTATTAGAACCATTTACTATTTGGTAAAGTTCTGCTTTTGCCACTGCAGGAAGCAAATATATTTTGAATGTCAACATAAGAATTAATAAACAGGGCTTTGTTTAGTCAAACAAAAACGTTTTATGAGCTTTTCAAGTATGTATGTTAAAGACTAAAAGGGAAGTATCATGAATGCATTTGTAGCTCATTAAGATTTTAAAAGCAGAGAAATCCAGGGATAGTTCAGTAGTAAAAGGCCTGCATATATAGTATGGGAATTGTAATCCTGATCTTTGAAACAACAAAGGGAGAGAAAATAGAAGAGAATTAAACCCGGAGCTTCCATGTAGTTTAACTCGATTTTTCCTCTCTGACCAGGTTCTACCCAACTCTTTTAGGACTTCTTTTACCATCTAGATCTACTCAAATCTAATATTTTTTTATTTACTTATTTATTTATTGGTTTTTGGGCTATACCTGGTGACACTCAGGGGTTACTCCTGGCTCTGCACTCAGAAATCACTCCTGGCATGCTCAGGGGCATATGTCTTACTGCTGTGGTATCTCTCTGACCCTTACGTCTAATATTTACTGGTTTTAAGTTACTTATTTTTTGCTTCATGGTAACCTTCTTGAGGTCAAAAATAGTTATTTCTGTCTAGAACTCTTAGTTCTTATGGCATAAAGATAAATAATTTTGGAAAAACTACTTGACTAGAAGAAAATAGAGAATGCAATAGGAACATATAACTAATTAAAATATTATTAATTTTGTTTAGAGTAACTGTTAGATGTATATTAGATTAGATGGATTTAGTATGTATTAATTCATATTTTATACACATTGTGACTAAAAATGACTCTTTCAAGTACCTTTTAATACAGTAGAATCTAGAGACAGATAATGTAATCTATATATGATTTGAGAACCAGAGAAATTTCAAATTGTACTTCTGTTTACATAGTCATTAAAAAAGTCAATGGACTAAATAAATGGGATTTTATAGTGATAATAAATAGATTTTTTTGTGGTTTTTGGGTCACACCCAGCAGTGCTCGGGGGTTACTCCTGGCTCCATGCTCAGAAATTGCTCCTGGCAAGCACGGGGGACCATATGGGGCACCGGATTTCGAACCCATGACCTTTTGCATGAAAGGCAAAGAGGGCCTTTCAAGCAGTGTTCATGAATCCAGGAGTCACACCAGTTGAACCCAACTCAGACGTACACTTACCTTAATAATGGTACAAAATTCTATATCATAAACTTAGTATTTTTTAACATCAAGTTTTTATTACAATCGGGTGTGGTTAGCAGTCAGTAGTGACAATATCATACTGTGTATTTGAACACCATATAGCTACATCTAAAAATGGCAAATATTCAATTAGGGATATGGTAAACTCCAGCCAATAATCTAGCTTATATAAGAAAGATAGAGAAAACAAAATAGTGAAAAATAATAAAAATATAATATTTATGGGATTCCTGAGGAAATCAGGAAGTAGAAAAATAGCCAAAAATATAACTAAATTAAATATTTGATATTTAGAAAATAAATTGGCAGATTATATACAATATAAAGTATGAGGTAAAGTTAATTTAAATAATTAGTAAGTTATCATTTCTTTTTTGTTTTTGTTTTTGTTTTTGTTTTTGGGTCACACCCAGCAGCACTTAGGAGTTCCTCCTGGCTCTACACTCAGAAATCACTCCTGCCAGGCTCAAGGGGCCATATAGGATGCTGGGATTCGAACCACTGTCCTGCTTGCAAGGCAAACACCTTACCTCCATGCTATCTCTCTGGACCCCAAGTTATAATTTCTTAAGAATGTTTTATTACATGTTTGGAGGCTTCCTGACCACTGCTGAGGATGACAATTCTGGCAAAATTTAATTTTGCACTCTAGGTCTACAGTTCAGAACTAGGCTGTGTAGCCTTTCTTGGGACCAGTGTTGTTGCAGGGAATCTCCCATATCAAGCACTGCTGGGTGATGTGGTATTGATGATTTAACTCAGGGATCCATGAATTCAAAGTAGATCCTTTTTTGAAGTATTTCCTGACATTATCAATATTTTTAAAAGAAACATTTTTTCTAACTTATGCACAAGTTTTATAATGTATCTATGAATAAAAATGAATTATTGTCAATATTTAATAAAATGTATTTAGCCAGTAAAACAATGGTATCAAAGAGAAGTTATAATCAAAGAAGTTTGAAACAAATCAAATAGAATGGGTAAACTTCATAGAAACTTTATTAGTATCACAAGTGAACATTTGGAATTTAACATGTGTATACTCTCTTTGGAAAATTCTTTAAAAAGCTTCTTCATAATTGAAGGAGGATTCAAATTAAATTAAATTGATAAACTTAATTTATTAAATAATTTACATCGATAAAGAAGTTATTAATTTTAAGAAACCAATAAAGAAAGCAGAAACTGAAACTTTCTTTACTAATTATTGGTGCTTTGTGTAGCATGGAATGTGATCATTCTTCTGATATATAAATTATGTTCAGTCTCTCAAAATTGGTTTTAACAATAAAAACTTTCAATCACTGCATCTTAGTAAGATTTTAAATAACTATAATTTTTGTATTTGGATTCCAATTCTAGGTGGCACACAGATATATGTGCCTATATGTACAACATAAGTAGACTAAACAAGCATCTATAGTTTGCTGGTGACTAGATCATATCATAGCATTTAAAAATACAGTGTAGCAAGTTTCTTCTTTCCATAAATACTGTAATTATAGTCATATTTTCTAAATTTTCACCCTCTAGGGGACATAAGGTGCTCTCTGTGATTTATTTTATTTATTAAAAAAGACCTATTATGTCACCTTCTGCTGAACAGGAAGACTAAAAATTAGAATTTAATTAATTGTTACAGTATTTCAGAGCAATTAATTTTACCAGTTATCTTAAATGATAATATATTTATGAAATTTATTTTGATTACAGAAAAAACTTATTTCACTATATGATCCTTTTCCAACTACCTAGGAGCATTTACTTGAGAAGTTTTCTTTCATATTTACCCTTTTACAATTAAAGAAGATACACATAAACCAAACGACAGACTACATTTAGTCTAATATTTACTTCTACTCAGCCTATGTAGGAGATTCATTTCAGAATAGTTGAGATCAATTCCAACATGTAATTATTGTAATATTTGATTCTCAGAAGAATCAAATGCTATGTTCAAAACCATCCCCCTCTAGAAAGTTCTAAATTTTGTATCCAAGCATCACTGAAGAAGGCAATCAACTGGGGATGTTCAATAGATTCTGGAGTAGGTTGAGTCCAAATCTCGTTCTTTTTTTTTGTTTGTTTTGTTTTTGTTTTTTGTTTGTTTGTTTGTTTGTTTTTTGGTTTTTGGGTCACACCCGGCAGTGCTCAGGGGTTACTCCTGACTCCATGCTCAGAAATCGCTCCTGGCAGGCACGGGGGACCATATGGGGCACCGGGATTCGAACCGATGACCTTTTGCATGAAAGGCAAACGCCTTACCTCCATGCTATCTCCCGAGCCCCCAAATCTCGTTCTTATGGAGAGCAACAGAGAGAAGTTTTGCCAACCTACTGACACACAAATGGTATAAGAACACATTCAGAGAAAGATGCCTGTAGCAAAGACATATTAATTGAATTGTAGGGGGTCAACCAACTAATCTGTTCCATTTCTATGGGTCGTTGACTACTGTGGCTGAGCATATTATTGTAAGTTTTTCAATGCAAATTTTATAAAAGACATTCAGCAGTTATGCGGATTCCCTACCTTTTTATCCGTTACAGTTATGGAGGATTAGCCATTGATTTCAGTCACAAGGAGCACAGACAATATTGTCACCTGCCGTTGATTGCCTCTCTCTTGTTCACTGTGCAGGCTACAGAAGGGAACATGGTTAGAATGGGATATATTAATACCACCAGGTAGCTAGCTGCACAGCCAAGCTTGCTGAGATAAGACTGTGGCATATTTATAGCAACTTTTTTTCTCCTCTGGTTTCTATTAGTGAATTTGCTTTTCTCATGAATAAATCGCTTTGAGTGCCACTCTATTGAACAACCTATGTCAAAAGAACCAGAGATGTTATCTAAATTAAATCAATAGTCTTTTTTTATTAGATTAAAAACCTTAGGAAAAGTATTTAAAACTGTGGAAGTCTTTCCTTTTCAGTTTTTCTTTGTCTTTCTCTCCTCCCTCCCTTAACTGAATTCTCTTTTTCTTGCTCCATCTCCTCCCATCTCTTTCTGCTTCTTTTCTCTCTCTTTCTGTATATACACCTTAGTTTTTCTTTCTCCTTAGCTACTTCTCATCTTGAGTTAGTTTTATACTTCTTAAAATAACAGAATGGGAGAAATCCTTTCTATGTGGTAATTCCTTAGGAAGACTGATTATCAAACATTAATTCTGATGCCACAAGGGCTCCAAATTTCAATAGAAAAGTCTCTGGCAAAGATGTCATACTTCTTCAAAAATAAGATTATCTGATTGGATGCAGAGCTTGGCAGAAGTCACTTTTCAGCTCAGACATGGGATGGCGACAGAGTCTCATTACGTTAATTTTATTTACAGGCCAGTCGGGTTTCCTGTGCTGTGAACTTGGTGCTTATTCAGCTGCCTTGGCTTTGGTGGGTTTGCCGCACAGTGTATTTTTGTTTCCTAACCATTTTTGGCCCTGGAAGGATGTCTGGCCTCATTTCACTTTCATAACTCTGATGAAAGCTGCAGAAATTTCCAGGGAGCCAGAACAGGCAACTTGTGAGGCCCTTTCTTACAACAGATGAATGGCTATTGGAAGAAGGGCTCTCCTCCTGGAAGACCTCTTATATACTATGCCTTTGCTGTAGAAGGAGAAACTGGTAGTAAAATGTGGCATTAACACCCACCCCACCCAACAGAGCTAGTAAGGTTTACCTTAGCTAAGTGTCTTTTTTGGTGTGGTTAGAAATATACTCACCATTCTCCCCAGTTTTCTCTGTGTTAATCTTCCTAGAAAGGATGTGAGAAAAATCATCTTTCTCCCCATGCTTGCTCTGTGCTAATTTTACTAGAAAAAATGTGAGAAAAATTTAAAAACGAATTTGCAACACAACATTATTTACCAGTGTGCCCCAGCACCCTTTACCAAGGTTCCTAATGCTACTCATTATATTCCCCGCCAACTCAATTGTATAGATTTGTGGTCTTGTAGTGTTACCTTTGGTGCTCTGTTGCTGCCTTGCTCTGTATCTTTAAAACCCATATATGAGAGAGACAGAATATTCTGTATCTATAGTTCTCCTTCAGGCAGAATTTACTCAGCATGATATCCACTAGTTCCATACATGCTGCTGTAAATCACATGATGTTTTTCTTTCTTAAAATTGCATAGTAGACCATTGTGTATATATACCACAACTTCTATATCCATTCGTTTGTAGTTGTGTATTTGGGCTGTTTCCATATCTTGGCCATCGTATGTATTATGTGGAGTGATGAATCTAGGTGTGCAAATATCCTTTCAAATAAATAGATTTTGGGAATAAATGCTAAGAAATAAAAAATTTTTTTTTAAATTTTGGGCCACACCCAGTGATGCTCAGGAATCACTCCTGGCTATGCACTAAGAAATCACTCCTGGCTTGCGGGACCATATTGGACATTGGGAATGAGCATGCTATTAATTCATAGACAGTATTAGGAAGAATTCTGTCTTTTTGATGTTTTGGAAGAGTCTAAGGATCAATGATAGTACACCTTCTCTGACTGCTTGATAAAATTTACCAACAAACCAATCTGGTCCTGGACTTTTATTCTTGGGCAGTTTCTTAATTTTTTCCATTCTTTTACTATGAGCCAGTGTATATCCTAAAATTTTAAGTGTGTTTCCTACAGGTAGAAGATGACTGGTTTTTTTTTTCCTATCCAACCCTCTACTCTATGCCTTTGGATGAACAAGTTCAATTGACATTAAAAAAAAAAAAAAACTATTAAGAGAAAGGATTGTTGTGCCATTATATTGTGTAAGGTTATTTCTGTTACAATTGGGTATTTGGCTTATCTAATTGCTATTTAATGAGCTGATTTAGTGTAAGATTTTTTAGCATGATATTGTGAATTATTTTTTTGTCTGGGATTGTTTTTAATCCTCTCTCCCATGTAAATGAGAGTTTTGCTGGGTAGTGGACTTTAGGTTGCAAGTTTAATTCAGTAGGTTGAATATATAATTCTACTCTTTTCTTGGATAGCATTGAGTGGAAGATCTAATTTGATATTTATGTTCTTTCCTTTATACTTAAGGATTTTTTTCTTCCTTACTGATTTACTGACTCCATCTTTCTTGTTTTTGCCATTTGGATTACTATATGTCTTAAGATTGTTCTGTTAGGGTCTATTTAATTTGACACCCTTTTTGCCTCTTGGATTTGTATAACAGCCTTTTTCTGTTAGGGTCTATTTTGTTTGGCAATTGTTTAGCCTCTTGAATTTGTATAGAAGTCTTATCCTAGAGAGTGGGAAAGTTCTCTGCTATTATTTTCCTCACTACTTTTACTTCCCTTTCTCTTTTTCATCCCCTTCTAGTATTCATATAATTTAGAAATTGTTTCTTTTTACTTTCTTCATAGTCTTCCATAGATTTGTCTCTTCTTTCTTTTTGACTTATTTGTCAAAGTTGGCTTGTATTTTTTCTTCAAGTTTATCAATAGGATTCTCCATTTATATAATTCTGGCTACTATGGCTTGCTGACACTTTTTTTAGTACCTTACATTCCATTTATACGGATTTTTCTCATATTCCAAAAGAGTTCTTTGAGTTGGTTGAATTGTTCATCTATAGAAAGCTTAATTTATCAGAATAATGTCTCTGATTTCTGTAGAGAAAACCTTAAATGTTGATTTTAGGTCCTCATTATAGACTTGGACATTTTAGTGGACTTGGAAATTTGCTATGATTTTTACCCATATATCCAACTACAGTTGTCTTCCTTAGTTTTACAATTGTTCTTTGCATTTAGTGGTTTGGATTGCTGGAGCTTCAGATTTTTAAGTAGTGATCTATTGAACTGATTGTATAAAAGATGGGTAGATGTATATCTGATTTAGAGGTTATTTCCTAAACAAATTAGGTTATATAAATACAATAAGAATACTGCAAACTAACTCATTGGTTTGTTCAACTGAGTTTTGTGCTATATATTTTTCTTGGAGAAGGAAGTACAATGTTCAATCTAATGGCAGTTGTTTTGTGAGATGAAGAAACTGCAATAAGTTGGGACTTCAATAAACCATCAGTAAAAAATTCAGCCTTTCTCTTGTTTCTTCAAGTAAGCTAGATTTTGAACAGCACATTTCTCAAACTTTGAAATCTAAAATATATAACTCATATAATATATAAAATGAGATTTCAATTTATTTTATAGATTTTTAAAGGTTGAAAAATTAAAGCATATATTGTAGAATTGAAATCTTACACAACTGCTATTGTTTTCTGTAATATTTTGCTCAAAAACAATTTCCATAATAGAATCATCAACCAGAAAATCAGGACTGATATGGAATAGGCTACAGCCAGATGGGGACCACAGTTGGATTGCCCATGTTCAGAATATAAAGAAGAAATAGTCTGTAAATTTCATAATGGAGAAATCGGATGAGCAGTTCAAATTTATGATCTCACCCCTGTTATTAAGCCAACGGCAACTTCTGGCAATGGATTCTTTGCATGTCTTCCTTGTTCTACTAGATTTCTTGATTTCAGGATACCCAGGTGGCAGCAGAGGAAAATAGTAGAATTGCTATGGTTCAAATCTTCCACTGAGTATACCTAGGTTCTCATTATGATCTCAATTTATCTCAGCAGGTTGACTCTTAATAAACATTGCTTTATACAGATCTGAACATCTAAACCATAAAGAAAAATCTACATTGCTTAATATTCTTTTCTTTTTCTTTTCTTCCTTTTTTTGCCTCTTTATTTTGTGCCACACTCAGTAGTACTCAGAGCTTTCTCCTGCCTTTTTGGCAGGAATCATTCCTGGCCAGGATTAGGGGAACATATGGAATACTAGGAATATCTGCAAGTAAACCGTATTCAAGCAAGCATCCTACGCATTGTACTATTTCTCTGGCCAATATTATTCAATGTTCTTATTTGTGTGATATATTCAAATTTCAATGATCATTGAATATAATACCATTGTTTATTAGTTAATGGAATTACAAGAAACAACTAGGAAAACAAACATTATTTTACAGTTTTGGTATTGTTGATGGTCTTTTACACAATTAGCAAAATGTCTTGTGTCATTTTCTCCTTATTTTTAAAAATGTCATATATGAGCATGTAAAAGTTTTCTTTTTATAGGGGGCTTGAATCTCAGAGCTTATTCTTGGCTCCATGCTTAGGTACTGATTAGAAGTTCATATATTATGTCAGGGATAAAACTAAAATAAGATGCGTAAAAACAAGTGTCTTAAACCCAGCCAGTGATACCTGACTGACTCCAGTCATCTAAAATTTTCATGCTGCCCTAAGAGCAGAATGATGTTTTTCATGCACTAATTATTGATACTTTTACAGTGTATTTTAAAATATGTAGGATGATTTGTCTTCATGAGTTTGGGTAAAAAGTTTTCTTAAAATATCAACTATTTTGTGTCCTTTACCTACAATAAAATAAAGAAAATATTACCTGTAATACAGCAATTATCATGAAAAGAAGATTATATGGTGATGATGATATTGTATCTCTATTTCACCCATTTTATCCAGTTTGAGAACATTCTATTCAAAGAAAACATCACTACAAAATTTTAGAAAAATAATTGATTTGTATTTCCATTATCTAGTATTAGTTATTGTTACAAGTTGTTCTTTATCTTAACTTTATAAATAAATGTTTATTCAAAATGTGTAGTGCCTTTTCCTCCTCCATCCCCCTGTTAATGACCAGGAGTCTCTCTCTCTCTCTCTCTCTCTCTCTCTCTCTCTCTCTCTCTCACAAACACACACACACACACACACACACACACACACACATACACACAGAGTACCCTTCCAGTTTTAGTCTTGATATTCCCTAGGGATTGAACTGATCGGATTGTGATGCTCAAACCCATCAATCTGTTGAAGTTTACACCCTAGTTCCATTGCTTGCACACCTGCTGCAGAGGAGTTTTCACTTTTAGTTCAGGCACATAAATTAAGATTGTGGGGCTCAATGGGGCTCACTGAGGTGACCACACATGTATTTTCTAGAAGCCGCTTTTCCTCACAAAGAAGTTTGCACACATCTGTAATTGCAATGTTCATTGGGGAACACCTCTTTTGTGGTTTTAAGCACACCTGGCCATGGTACAGCTGGAAATTTCTTAGAGTGACAGAGATGGCAGACAAGTTTTCCAAGCTCAAATGACAGAGATGCCATCTGCATTCTTTGATTGTGGCATCCTGGGGACTTTAACCCATGGGCATATGATTACAAGGTAGGCTTTCTAAGTCATTGTCTTTGAACTCTTTTCTGTTTCTAAATTAAAACTTAATACATAGAGTTTAACTTTTTGTAACAATCTCCATTCATAAGAATTTTCCCTTTTCCATATTTTTAGTAATATGATTTTCAGTAGCTGAAAATTATTCTTCCATGTGAATGGTATAAAATCTATTTTGACATGTCTGTACTGCTTCTAGTTATCTTAACTAGGGTATTGATTAGCAACTACACCCAGAAGAAATGACTTTTTAAATCAGAAAGATATGAAAGTTTATTTTATTTTTATTTGGGGGGGCACAATCAGTGGTTCTTGGGGCTTACTTCTGGAATCAGTGCTTCTTGGGGCTTACTTCTGGCTCTTCTCTCAGGGATCACTCCTGACAATGCTTAAGGCACCATACAGAGTGTCAATTTTGAACCCAGGTTGGCTTTGTGCATTTAGTTGCCCTGCCCACCATGCATCTTTCCAACCCCCGTGATTCATTCTTTTCTGTATACAGCACAGAGATAGGCTTATGGATTGAGTACTGGGTGAGGTAAAGTCTTTAAATAAGACTTTGAATAGATCAAGCTTAATGTTGGATATTTATTATCTGCTAAGCAACACACTAGATGATGAGAGGGCATGAAAGAGAAATATGACAGGATTTCTGCCTCATAGTTTCATTAAAAAGCAAAGACTACCATTTTAAAATGGAAGAGAAGATGTCAAAATGTGGTAAGTAAATGATACACTCTATTGATGATAGGTTTTAGAAGTATTAGTTGAAGATTTAAATAAACATTAACCAATTGTTTGATGAGTAGGTTATAGTCCTTGTTATAAAAGAAAACTGACTTCTGAGCAAGCTTTGAAAAGTTCTTTATTATCCTTAATATGTCTACTTTAAATTACATAACAGTATTCATTTTCAAAAATATAAATGATATATATTCTAAACACATATATTTAGATCAAAATGGATAGGTATCTTTATACACTTTCCTCTAGAAAAATAAACATGTATAAATTAAAATGTGTAATACATAAATATAAGGTTTATATATGTATATGGTTATACTTTCAATTTTATGTTTTTTTTTTATAAATTTTTGGGTAACACCCACAATGCTGAGGGTTATCCCTGAGTGCTCTGCACTCAGAATTGACTTCTGGCAGGCTTGGGGAGCCATAAGGGATGATCGGAATCAAATCTGGATTGAATACATACAAGGCAAATGTTCTATCTGCTGTGCTATCGCTATGGCCCCTGTAGTTTTATGTTCTAAATTGGGGTATGCTATAATTGTTCTGGAGTTATCCTTCAATTAAACTATATATTTAATGATAAGTTTGGAGTTTTTATGTTAAATTTTTATCTGTCAATATTTAACTGCAAAACTGTGTTATAACAATTTGTCACTGACTGATAATAAATTGACATTTAATGAGAATTCAAATTTCTTGTGATTTCTAGATTCAGTGAATCTGTTTTAGATTTGGTATCTTATAAATGCACAGTCATGTATACTGATATGGACAGTGCATGCCTCATATATATTTTATCTGACTTAATAGAGTATCTTTTAGCCACCAGGTATCAAGTAGAATGGCCAATAAAAAGTCATGATTCACTTTTTACAGGCAGTTGAATAAAAAGAAAAGGAAAAAAAGTGGATGGGATTTGGATCCCTCAAGCTATTAATGGTCTCTTTCTAAGGCATAACATATATGTAGGGTTCTGTCAATTCCTCATCCTAGGAAAAAGGGCTGTTCAGTACATACAATTTAACACAAGTAAATTGTTCTATGAAACAATTTACTCATAGATAATAATCTACTTGGAGGGAAAACATCCTCAGAAGTGCTCAGTGTTTAGTCCTGACCACTCTCAGGGATCACTTTTGGAAGCATTCAGGGAAACATATGGTTGCTTGGAAGCCAAACCTGGGTCTGATTTATGCAAGGCAAGTACCTTACCCACCATAATAGCTCTCTGGCCTGATTGAAAATAATCTGGATTTCCTTTTCACTTTATACAATGACATGATTTTTAACATAAATTTTATTCCATATATTTGTTACTTAACTCCCAAAATAAATGTTTTCATCTGAACATCCAATGCTACCTGAATTAGAAATAGAAGCTACTGTTTTGCAAGTGAATTTTCCTCATGTCTGCAGCATCAGTTTGTAAACCTTGGGGAATATGTGCATCAAAATTTCAGTCATATTTATGACCTGGGACCCGGTTACTCTGAAAAGAGAATGATGAGGAATCAGATATGCTTGGTTACCTAGCAGATACTTAAGGAGAAAGTTAGTATCTTTTTTTTCTTCAGAAAATGAATTTTCTACCAAACTTTTAATACCTTGAGGTTCCATTTAAATTCAGAGAGATGCTTTATGAAGAAATAATGAAATGAATGCTTGAGAATAGATATTTCATTACCACCATCCCTTAGAGCATAAGAATAAAAAGGAAGGTGTGATTTTTCTAGGTATAGCATGATACTTCTTGACTTGAATAATTAAACTGAATGAATTACTTGATTGTTTTTGTTTCTTTGGATAGCATCTGGCAGGGATCACTTTTGCTAGGCTTTGGAGACCATATGGAATACCAGGAATCAAACCTAGGTTGGTTTCATCTATGGTAATTGCCCTACCTATAGTATTATGTCTCTGGCTCCATAGGCTAGATGACCTTTTGGTTTTTTTTTTTTTTTTTTTTGGTGGGGGAAACACATCCAGTATACTCGAGAGTTATTCTTGGTTCTAGAGTCAGGAATTACTCCTGTTATTTGTTGGGGGACCATATGGAGTGGTAGGATTAAAACCTGGATGGATCATGTACAAGAAAAATGCCTTTTCCACTGTACTATCCCACCAGCTTTAAAACTGGGTGAATTTATAAATTAATGAATATTCAACTGATTAATTCAAGGTTTCCAAGAAAAAATGGAGAGAAATAAAACTTGAGGAATTATTCCTCTCACTATGAAGATTGGGGTATTGAGTGGATAGCTATAGAAAAAATTGTCAATGACAGCCAGGTATATAATTTGAAGGCTATTCTTTACTCTAACTTATTTAAAATTTATTGAAACTTGTCACTCGAACTTGGCAATGAGAACTCTATTCCCACCACCACCTCAGTTTCTGCTTCTCTCCCTCTCATTGCTACTCTCATATTTTTTGGTACTTTTAGTTTATTGCATACAACTTTTCCTCCAACACTCTAAGCTTTCTTTTGAGATGTTAATCCTAACCTATATGATCAGACCAGCCCACACCCGATGGGGTGGGTTGTTTTAAATAAAGGAAAAAAATGTCTGGCAGCTGGAGAGGAAATAAGCAGCAAAAAGGACAGGATCACAGGCCAGGGAGAGCTTGACAAAGAAAGCATATGGCAGAAAAAAGCTGTGAGGAATAAAGTGAGCTGACTCCAATGAATATCTTTTCTGACTGCTGTGTATTATCTCTCCACCAATAACCTGCTTCATAAGGTCTGTCCACCTGAGGGGATAGAAACATGGTGCCTGAGCGGCCTCACCCAACACGCAGACTTTATATTTTTATATTTTTATTCTACAATTGCATATTTTAGAAGTTTTGTTTTACTGCTTAATAGGATGTGACATGTCTACATGATGCAATTGACACTTTTGGCTCATGAAACTAACCCTGAATTAGGCAAAATTAGCTAAACAGATTATTTCTGCTCAAAATAAATCCTGAGATCTTCATGATTCTTTGGAGAAGAGCTCTTTGGAGAAGATACCCAATAGAAACCATCCCTGATTGATTCCAAGTATACTCAGCCTCATTATGATATAATTCTAATAAACTAAGAATTGGAATGACTGCTAAGTATGGTGGGCACTATTGTAAGTCACAGACAATCCAAGTATCTCTATAGTTAAAGGTTAAGATGATGGTAGTTACTCCTTGCTAGTCATCATAGAGAAACAATAATTGTAACAAGTATCTGCATTTTCATTGTCTATTAACACATATTATTCCTATAATATCATAATATTATTTTGTTATTTATTTTCATAATTAAAGAATGATTAAGGAAATACAAGAAGATAATAGACATAGAAAATGACAAGAAACTATGAAATATTTTCACACATGAGTTTTCTTTTTTATTTGCTTTTAAAATTTTAAAACATAGATTTATCATTAGATTAAATGATGATAAACTTGGTTAATCATTGCAGAAGATTTTGTTAATGATATTTATTCTGTAAAATGGCCAATAAAAGTGTAGGTTTCCTTAATGATCCTTTAAACCCATTTGCTCTCTACCCTCTGGACGCTGCCAATATATATATTGGCATATACATATACATATGGATCTTTTTTTTGGTTTTGAGGCCACACCCGGTGACTCTCAGGGGTTACTCCTGGCTATGCACTCAGAAATATCTCCTGACTTGGGGAACCATATGGGATTCTGGGGATTGAACCGAGGTCTGTCCAGAGTCAGTCACATTCAAGGCAAAAGCTCTACCACTGTGCTATCTCTCTGGCCGCAATATATTTTTTATCTGAAAATTTTATCTTCAATTTGTGTTTTTGTTTTTCTGGGGGGCACAGCCGATGAAACTCAGGGGTTACTTCTGGCTATGTGCTGAGAAATCGCTCCTGGCTTGGGGACTATGTGGTATGCAGTCCATCATAGTCTAGCGCCTTACTGATCCTGCCCCATTTGTTTCTTAATTTTTTTCTTAGATTTCTTAATTTGTTTCTTAATTTTTTAATTTATAGTCTATATAGAAGTGAAATATTTTATTTGTTTTTTTTCTGTCTTATTTCACTTAGTATAATAACCTCAGCTTTTACCCAAGTTGATACAAACAAAAGAAATTATTCTTATTATGGCTTAATACTATTCTCTTGAGGTGTGCTTATCTTCTGATTATATTCACTTATGATACTTAGCTTCTATAGCTTGGCAACTGTAACTAAAATTGCAGTGTACACTGAACCTCTTCAAATAAATTTTTCTGTATTTTAATAAATTGATTGGCATAGAATTGCTAGGCCATATGATAATTCAATTCCAAAAATTTGGTGCAGTCTTTATACTATTTTCTGACACCATCCTACTTTATCACCAGCAGGATATTGAAATCAGTTTTCACCAACATTGAATGCTGCTATTGTTGATATTTTTAAGATAATAACCATTGTTTGTACTATAATCATTGACTGCATTTTGTAATAATTCTGTATTTTGTAATAATAACTTATGGTGATTATGTTTCTATGTACCTGTTGGTAATTTGTCATGGCCTACTTGGTCTGGACACTAAGAGAATTATCACGGTCCCTGAGGACGATGGGTGCATAGTGTAGGTGATGAGGTCAGAGATCAGACACTCAGAAGGTTAAAACTCTGCCTATTCTGGTTTAGATCAGGACACTTAACTAAATTTATTGGCAAGGGCTCATTATTGCAGATGTAATGGTAAGTTCTCACACTGTACCAGACAAATGCATAGGGCAAGCTGCATGCTTATCTTTATAGTCCCAAGGCATAACCTTTAGTTTATGCATTTCTCTGCTATCTGTCTAAGATCATTCTTTTTGCTTTGTGGTTGGCCATCTGGACCTGCTAGCAAGGTCCATTTTCAGAGACTGGCGTTTTTTATTTTTTGGCCTTGTAATTCATGCACTCTGAGCTCAGCCTGAAATGTTAACCCTTTATATGGCTGCACTTTGTCTAACAGAAAAGCTAGGTTTGATGTCGGTTAATAATTTTGTAAGACTATAAAGAATTGCTTGAGCATTTACAACTGCTCGTGACAGGTTTACAGAAATTGGAGTGATCTTAAAGGTCCTTAGGATGCTAGTGAAGCTATGTTTCAAATAAGAGGGGCAATTTTCTCATTTATGCCATGGCCCATACCAGTTCTCCATCTCCCTGAGTTCCTTATGTCAGTTGTAGTTTACAGGCAGTCAAGGACTTTCAATGCTTAGTGTCCTCCCTGTAGGTACATGAAGCTAAGGCCTCTTGAGCATGGTGCCCTCTCTTAGTTGTGGCCTCTGGGTCAGTGTCCCTTATACAGGGGTGGTAGTGGTGGTAAATCTGTATGCCTAATTTGAATAAATGTTTATTTAGATTATCTGCCCATTTGGGGTTTCATTTTTGTTTGAGGGACACATCCACTGTGCTCAGAACTGACTCCTTGATCTTTGTAGCTCAGGAATCACTCATGGTGGGATTTGGAGACCATATGTAATGCTAGGGACCAAACCAAGTTGACCATATTTAAAGCGTGTGTCTTACCTGCTGTACTATTTGCTAGCCCTCTCTACCTGTTTATTTTTAAGTTGGGTTGTTTGGGTTTTTGTCATTGATTTGATGTACTCTTTTTAAAATAAATATTTATTTAAGCATTATAGTTACAAAATTGTGCACACTTGAGCTTCAGTCATAGAATGTACACCACCCTTCTCCCTTCTCCACTGCACTCTTCCTGCCACCAATGTCCTTGGTTTCTCTCACATTTACCAAAACTGTCTCTGAGGCATTTTGCCTATTTCTCTCTCTCTCTCTCTCTCTCTCTCTCTCTCTCTCTGTCTGTCTGTCTGTCTCTCTCTCTCCCTATTTCTCTGTCTCTTTCTTTCTCCTTCTTGACACTATGGTTTCCAGGGATCCTCAAACTTTTTAAACAGGGGGCCAGTTCACTGTCCCTCAGATCATTGGAGGCCGGACTATAGTAAAAACAAAAACTATGAACAAATTCCTATGCACACTGCATATATCTTATTTTGAAGTGAAGAAACAAAATGAGAACAAATACAGTATATGGCCTGCGGGCCGTAGTTTGAGCATCACTGGTTTAAACTATCACATTTTATGTATTATTTATATTTGGGGTGATCACATCCATCTTAGTTAAGACTAACTACCGGACTTATATTCAGAGATCAGTCCTCGTGAACTACATGGGTGTTTGAGATTTAATGGTTCATCTGCTTACATTATAAGTGCCCTACTCACTGCACTATCACCCCAGCATCAGCTTTATGTATTTTTGACATCCCTACATTTTAATTTAGGATTTACTATATATTTTTTCTGTTGATGTACATTTCTTTTAAACTTTTAAAATTGTGGGAACCACATTAAGAGTAATTTGTCCCCTGGATTCTAAAATGCCATAACTTACATAGCTATGTGAATGTTTATAATAATACAATTTTATTTTACAGATTTTGTGGAAGAATCAAAATAGCTTGGATATTCTGGTTTATAATTTTTCAGAATCGCAGTGCAGATGTTAACAGGAACTGGTGACTCATTTGAAGGCTCATTTAAGGAAAGATTGACTTTTAAGGTGGTTTATCTAGTTGTTAGCAGGTAAACTTGTTTAAGAGTTACTTAACATGGCATCATCTTCCATAGCAGAGAAGAGATACAGAGAAAGAATGTGGAGAAACAGAGTATCCATATTCTTCATATTTAAAACATGGAATTAACAAAGCATTATTTACATTGCATTAATCAAATAGGCCAATCATCATTCAGTGCAGAAGCTTACATAGAGCATATAGATGCCAGAAAGGAAGGATCAATAGATGCCTTTGTGGAAGCTCTCTTCCACTACAAATGTTCCAGAGAAATTGGTTGAATTTTATACATATATGTGTATATATGTATATATATGTGTGTGTTATTATATATGGTTTTAATATAGTGGCTCATATATTTGATTGTGTTGTCTCTATGAGTTTATTGGATTGTGCAAAAGTCACACAGTAAAAGAGAGAAAAATGCCTGGTATAAAGGTTTTTTTTTTTTTTTGGGTCACACCCGACAGTGCTCAGGGGTTACTCCTGGCTCCATGCTCAGAAATCGCTCCTGGCAGGCACGGGGGACCATATGGGGCACCGGGATTCGAACCAATGACCTTTTGCATGAAAGACAAATGCCTACAAAGGTTTTTTAATGGGAAGGTTCAATTCAGTGGTGAAATATCAGCTTTCAAATGTATGTGGCATTCAGGCGCCAGAAGATAGTCACTCACTTACTATTGATTTAATCAAAATCTAAGCAAGGATGAAAAATTATGAAGATATTTTGTTGTGGAAAATAATTAGAAACAATTGGCCTAATTCAAGTCAAGATTTAAGCCAAATATTAAATACATATATGCCATGTATTGTCAAAGGAAGACTAAAAATACATAAAAGCTTAACTGGAGAAAAATTAATGCAAGCAGTCTAGTTAGCTGGTTCTAGTTTTCATTTTCTGTTTGATGATCTAGCAGCAACTTCTCAGTAAACCTTAGGTAGAGCTCTTGATCAGTCTTTAAGAAAAGATTAAAAAAATGTATGTTGTTCTCAGCATTCCAAGTATTACTGTATATTTCGCTCTATAAGATGCACGGAACCCTAAGACACACATAAGCTTTTAGAGGAGGAAAACAAGAAAAATATTCTAAAGCAAATGATGTACTAAAATATACAAAAAAAAACTATAGCAGAATAAATTTCAACCAAGTTAAGTGAATAGTAGTTAACATAAGATTAAAAATCTTTATGACTGTCTCTCCTCTCCTGCAATCAGGCTTCAGAGCCAGGCGCCATTTAGTCCATAAGAGGCACAGACATTTCCCCCCATCTTTTTGGGAGGAAAGAAGTACATCTTATGATATGAAAAATACATTAAGTCAGATATTTACATACGGGTGAAGGAAAACGGGATAAAGGAAAACAGTATAATAATCCAAATGGAGCCTGTGGCCATGAGAAAGAGAAGCCTCTTGTATGCCTATCACCCCTCCCTATTAAACATGAGTCTGTGAGGTTTCTAGCATTGGGCTCCATATGATCAGCAGCATAAATACAGTCTCTCTCATTTCCTGTTGAAGGAGTTCCCAGCTCAATCTCCAATAATACTTCTGCTCAACTGAATAAAATCTGTACAGGCAATGTTCTGGTTTAATAAAATTGCCATCTCACTGCAAAATTTACCATTTAGTACTCAGAAAAGGATAAAGAAAATGAGCAAGAATATTTAAGGAAATATAAACCTGAGATTTAAAGAAAAAAAATCTTTCTAATGAACTTCAGTAAATAGTTTTTTGTGTGTGTATATGTGTGTGTTTCCTTGTTAAATTTAAAGGCACTTTTATGCTTGAAAGTTCTAAGCTGTAAAAATAAAACCTCGAAATAGATTGCCTAGGGTAAGATTTAATTAAACACTCTACAGTAAATTAACATGATTTGACTAAGATTGGTTTCAGTATTTAGAAACTACATAGGGCAAAATTTATAATTTTTTAATATCCTTTAAAATTCTACTGTCATCTCTAAAGTATAGTTTCAGAAAACAAAAACTGAACAAGGCATTGCCAATTTGAAGGCAATATATTAAAAAGCTGACTTACTGGCTGTGGAATCCAGATTGCCTTCGTGTAGATGCCAGGACATTTAGGAAGGAATCGTCATTGTAAAACGAAATGGGGAAAGAGTTGAATTCTTCATTTTGTAGCTGAGAAGTTATCACATTTCATTATAGTATAGTTTTCTGGATTTTTGCTTAACTGAAATTTCAAGTGAGTGCCTACTTTCCTACATTTCCTTCCTCTATCTCTTTCCTTCCTTCCTTCCTTCCTTCCTTCCGTCCTTCCTTTCTTCCTTTCTTCCTTCCTTTCTTCCTTCCTTCCTCCTTTCTTTCTTCCTTCCGTCCTCCTTTCTTCCTTCCTTGATTCCTCCTTCCTTCTTTCCTTCCTACTTCCTTCCTTCCTTCCTTCCTTCCTTCCTTCCTTCCTTCCTTCCTTCCTTCCTTCCCTGCATTCCCTCCTTTCACTTTTCCTTGATTTCTTTATAAGTAGAAGTATGTTATAGATAAGTATTATTTAAGATAGCAAGGGAAAACATAACTTTATAAGATAAAACCATCTTTTGAAATGGCACTGTTTTTGGTTGTTTTGTTTTGGGGTATAATTAATGAAACACATGTCCTCAATCTTATCACAACCATTTTCTTTATTCTTGTGGAACCATCAGTACTCATGAGTCATAATAATGACGTAACAGCCTAGAATATGTTCACTGAAAAATAAAAGGGAAAGTGTTCAAAGGCTACCAGGATCCAAAAAACCTTCTCCCATCAGTGTTTTAAAAGGTGGAAAAAAAAAAACAGAACATTTACAAAGCATAAATCACTTTTAGGAGGAATTTATGTGATAGGATTCCCATACTTTGAATTTTTGAGCATTTAAGTGGCCCTTGGTGTCCTCTCATCAGTAATGACGATGCATGGAACACAGCTGTGTCTCATTATGTGTGTGTGTATGTGTGTGTGTTTTCATGAAATTATGGAAGGTTTTTGTCTCCATTATGAAAGACTCACATGAGTCAAGGTTAAAGGACCCTAAAGTGTCTTTACTTACAATAGCTTGTCTTCGAAAGTTTCTTTAAATTGTAAAGAATACTGAAATCCAAGAGCGGAAAAAAAGCCAATGGTGGAAAACTAGATGAAATTAAAACAAATTTTTCTTCAAATGCATTTATTACAATTAAATTATATTAGGTTTCTTTATAAGCCTCTAGATCTTATTTGCTAATATATTCTCTTGGTTTCCATATCTTAGCGTCTCGGTGCATTTTTACAGATAGGTGTGAGGAACTCTAATCATTCATAACAGATGCTATCTTGAGCCAATCCAAGTATTTATCTTTTAGTGGCTGAATCCTAAAAATTCCTGTTCTTTCAAAGGATACTAAGGGAGTAGGGGCTGCTAAGAAAATTAGTGATTCAACTATCAGTATGGCATATTTCAATGCTATAGTGGTGATTATGCTATAGTTATGGGTTATGCATAGGTATCATTTATATTACTTTGTTTATAAGTTACTTTGTTGACAATAAGGAATTTTATTGAACTTTTCTGCTACAGAGATTCTATCATCCTACATCTATGAAAGCCTACATCTAGAAAGCCTACACCCATCCTATCATTTGTCTCTGAAATGCAGAATAAGATAGGGTGCTTATATTTGATTCTATATATTTATGTTAAATATATTAGCAATTAATGTACATATCAGTGTTTTAATTTCTCAACAGACAAATGTTTAGTTTTAACGTGTGTATATAGTGAAAGTTTCTTAAAAGTTATCACTTCACCTAGTGTTCCATTGTGAATAGTGAGGAACCATATTAGGGAGATGGCCAAAGGGGAGGGTAAAGGAGAGAGAGAAAATAAATGAATTAACTTTGGGCTATATTCCACTCAATGGATTGGCTAGAAAACTTTTGTTTTGAGTGATATAGTGAGTTTAGAAAACACAATAATCTTTTCACTAAGCAATAATGCTTGGAAGTCCTAATATAGCCCGATTTAGCCATCTTAACTCTCTTCTCCCTTTTCAGCTCTCACTGCCAAATTTTCTGCACTGGGAATTATATTCCTCTCTTTCTATAAACCCTGGGTTTCTACTCTTTCAAAGTATCCCCAACTGGAGTAATTGGCAAATCACTTAAACTGAAACTGAAATTCTTGTGGGTTTACTGAAAAAGGTCATACACAAGTTAAACCACATCGACTTGAGTTTTGCAAAAGGGGAACTCAAGGCCACCGAAAGGTTGTGGTTTTGTAGGAAGAACACTCTCATCCTCAAAAAACCAAGGGCATCTTTTCTTTAAAGGAGTCCCCACTTGTTTATATGGGAAGATATCCAGGGCACAGCGAGTCTCTGGCAGGTCTTTGCCTGCCTTTTGCTTTCTAACTGGCTGTTGTAAGCAGAAAATAGGCCTTCAGAGTTAGTATTGAGATGACATGTGCAGCTGTGGTGTGTAGAGAGACTAAAAAGGGGAAAGTACTCTGTTTCTTTTTCACTTCAATGGTTTTTAATATTCAGTTTCATTCTTTATAGGCAGTGGCCATGCGCGCAAATAAATGCAGGGATAACCAGTGGCATTGGCAATATCTGACTTAATTTTCTGTTTTTGTTATTTAAAAACTTAATTTTTGGTGCTGGAGTGGTGTTGCAGGTAGTAGGCCATTTGCCTTGAATGCATTAATTTAGAGTGAACTGTGCTTCAGTCCCCCAGAGTCCTCCCATATGGTCCCCCAAGACAGGAGTGATTTCTGAGCTTATAGCCAGGAGTAATCCCTGAGTGTTACTGGGTGTGGTCCCAAAACCAAAAACAATATTTTTGGTCTTTGTCTTTATGGTCTTCAGATATTATTACCATTTTCTTAAGTCAATACATAAAGTAGAATTCTGAAATTGCCTCATTTTTTTGATTCCTGTGTTCTTAACTTAGGTGAAATGAAAGTTTTGGGGTTCCTTATCTATAATATTCCCAGTACCCTGTAAACTGGGAACTAAAAATCACACTGTATTTTCACACTTCTTTAGATATATGATGAAGACAAGTTCAATAGACTACACTAGCTGCTTAGGTATACATTTTAGGATGTTCATGTATAAAAATAACAGAAAAGGGATTCATTTTTAGAATCTTGGGATTACAAAACATACCAAGATCTTACATTAGAATACTGTATATGGGGCCGGGCGGTGGCGCTGCAGGTAAGGTGCCTGCCTTACCGCGCTAGCCTTTGGACGGACCACGGTTCGATCCCCCGGTTCCCATATGGTCCCCCGTGCCTGCCAGGAGCGACTTCTGAGTGCATAGCCAGGAGTAACCCCTGAGCGTCACTGGGTGTGGCCCAAAAACCAAAAAAAAAAAAAAAAAAAAAAAAGAATACTGTATAGGTTTTAAAAAACAAACATTAGGGTCAGAGAGATAGTACAGTGGGTAAGACACTTACCCTTATATACCCTAGTAGGGTGCAATACTCTACACCATGCATGGTCCCAAGAGCCCCAACAAGAGTGATCTCTGACCTTAGAGCCAGGAGTAAGTCCAGAGATTGCTTGTACGTGTATTTCAAACCAAAACGTAATCCAAACATCAAAGGTAATCAAGGAAAGCTAAAGGGAATATCTTCCTCAGACCTGCTGAAGATTTCTGGAGTAAAGATCAAGAATGTTTATTTAGTGTTTGCATAAGTATTTTAATTTGAAAGTTCTTTCAGAAACTATTTAGACTCTGTTATTTGTAAAAATATTCATAATTCAGTTTTATTCAGGTATTCAATATTTTAACACCAATCTTACCACCAGTGTGACCTTCCACCCACCATTGTTGTCAGTTTCTCACTCTCTTCCCAACCCTACTCTCTTATGAGACATAAAAATAATTCACATTATATTACATGTTGCTTATTACATTACATGTTGTTTATTACAACATATATCTCACAGGAGTGTTACTAAAATCATTATCTGGGGGCTGACTAAGCTGTTAGGTGCTAGGTGAGCTCTGTCTTTTTTGTTTTGTTTTGTCTTTGGCTTTTGGGCCACATTAGGTGATGCTCAGGAGTTACTCCTGGCTCCGAGCTCAGAAATGACTCCTGGACTAGGGGACCATATGGAATGTCTAAGGATCGAACCACAGTCCAACCGGGGTCAGCTGCGTGCAAGGCAAATGCCCTCCCGCTGTGCCACCGCTTCAGCCCCTGAGCTTCCTATCTTGATCTTTTCACCTACTGAGCTTATTGGACTTTCTACACAACTTTCCCATCTAATGTGCTGTGCTTCTACTGTGAAATTTAGAGATGTTGCACAGCCTTGTATACTGGAACTGCAATGATTCAGCAGACTGGCATCTCTCTGAGATTGATCCAGGTGGTGGGCCATTTGTATGACAGAGGATGTTGAGTGTGGGTGGAATGCTGGGCCTTCTGACATGCAGGAGGTGAGATTCCAGAAATCCATCTAGAAACTGGGCCTACCTGTAATGACTCAGAGGCGTCTGCATCTGTTTAAGATTAGTCATAGAACTAGGGCATTTATATTAAGTTTGGAACTTTTAAAAACACCTGAACAGCCTCACTGAATCAGGATTGGCAAATCACTTCTAAGTTGGTTACTCTGCAATGATTTATTTGTCTATTTTTCCTGTTTCTTGTGGCTGATGCTCAAAAATCAAGCACAGTGGGTTACCGTAAGGTGCTGTATGCATCATGATTCTCTATGTTTGAAACCTGCTATTTTGAGCCCTGAGGCTGTTTTCCTTTATTTTGTTTGCTTTCTTTGAGGAAAGAAAAAAATTGGATAGTGAGAAGATCAGAAACTGCCATGATTCTTAAAGTGATTGGAATATCAAGTGTAATTTTCAAATTTCCTCTATGCCTACTGTTATAGCAACTCTCTCCTCTCACAGCTTTTTATGCCATTCATGGAAGGACTCATTTTGCACCATGCTGGGTTGAGTTTTTCCATTATATTCATTCACCATGTTGCTTAAAATTAAACTAGAATAAAATGCTTCCATGTCCCATGAGTTTTTGACTCAGTTGAGGGGAGGTCCTCTAATTAGTGCTTAAATTTGCAATTAAAGTGTTCTATTTAAAAAGGAAAAGAAAACAGCTGAATCTTGAGGTTTGCAAATCTAGAATTAACAAAATTTGGGGGGGGGGCGGATCTGGGAGCCAACCTTTTCTTATCCTTATATGGCTTGTCCACTTTGTAGCCTGACACTCTGTAAATATTTATTTATTTTTTTATTATAACCCTTCTCAGGCCAAAATACTAATATCACCATATTTGTTCTAAGAGCTCTCTGGCCATTGAAATAGAAACTTTGTAAATCTAAAATTTGTCTGGCTTTTACCTGCCAGATTATATTGTTTGGGTATGGGTTCTTGGCAGAAAGGCCATCGAGGAACATATTTTTTTCATTATGTCTTATCAAGAATTTATGCTGTAAAATTGACTTTTTGTTATTTATATTAAATTTGAACACTTGGCTGAATAAAGGGTTAATCATTAACTGTAAAGTTAATTCTCCTCTCTCCTTCTAAACCAGTGATCCTCAAACTACGGCCCACAGACCACATATTGTATTTGTTCCCGTTTTGTTTCTTCACATCAAAATAAGATGTATGTAATGTGCATAGGTGTTGCATATGTAAACATTTCTAATCTTATCATGATTTGGAATTT
>PVKC010003006.1:0-40711 GCA_004027635.1 Crocidura indochinensis | reverse complement strand
ATTGGCTAAATTAATTAGTAAAAATAACAGAAATGGGACTGGAATGACAATACAATGACATTTGCCTTGCATGCAGTCAATCTGAGTTCAATTTCCAGAATTCCATATGGTCCCTCAATCCAGCCAGGAGTGCTTCAGGGTGTGACCCAAAACCCCTTAAAATATTTTATTTATTTATTTATACTTTAATAATATAGTTATTTAAACACCATGATTACAAACATGTTTGTGGTAGGGTTTAGAACATCCCCCTTCACCATACAAACTTCCCTCAACCAATGCCCCCAGCTTCTTCCTCCCCAACCCTTGCTTGTATCCCAGACAGACATTCTACTTTCTCACTCACTACCATTGTCATGATAGTTGTCTGTGTAGTATTTCTCTATCTGCACTCAGCACGCTTTGTGGTAAGCTTCATATTGTGACCAGTTTTTCCAGCCTTCATCTCTCACGTTTCTAGGTATTATTGTCATGGTGTCTTTTATTTTTCTTAGATCCCACAGGTGAGTGAGTGTATTCTGTATCTATCTCTCTCCCTCTGACTCTGACTCATTTCACTCAGCATAATAGTCTCCATGTCCATCCAGGTACAGAAACATTTCATGACTTTATTCTTCCTGATGGCCACATAGTATTCCCTTCTGTATATGTACCACAGCTTCTTTAGTCATTCACCTGCTGTCAGGCATCTGGGTTGTTTCTAGATTCTGGCTATTGTAAATATTGCTGCAATGAACATAGGCATGCAGAGAGCTTTTATAGTGCTGAACGTGCTTGACCAACATGTTTCTTTTTTTTTATTTACTTAAACATCTTGATTACAGATATGGTTGTGATTAGGTTTCAGTCATGTAAAGAACACTCCCCTTCGCCAGTGCAACATTCCCACCACCATTGTCCCAAATCTCCCTCCATCCCACTCCACCCCCACCTGTACTCTAGACAGGCTTTCCAGGTCCCTCATTCATTCCCATGATTATGGTAGTTATCAGTGTAGTTATTTCTATAACTGCACTCACCACTCTTTGTGCTGAGCTTTATGGAGTGAGCTGGAAGTTCCAGCCCTCCTCTCATTGTCTCTGAGGATTGTTGCAAAGAAGACTTTTATTTTTCTTAAAACCCATAGATGAGTGAGACTATTCTCCATTTCTCTCTCTCCCTCTGACTTATTTCACTCAGCATAATGGACTCCATGTACGTCCATGTATAGGAAAATTTCATGACTTCATCTGTCCTGATGGCTGCATAATATTCCATTGTGTATATGTACCACAGTTTCTTTAGCCATTTGTCTGTTGAAGGGCATCTTGGTTGTTTCCAGAGCCTGGCTATTGTGAATAGTGCTGCAATAAATATAGTGTGAGGAAGGGATTTTTGTACTGTATTCTTGTGTTCCTAGGGTATATCCCTAGGAGTGGAATATCTGGGTCAAATGGGAGCTCAATTTCCAGGGTTTGAAGGAATGTCCATATCACTTTCCATAGAGGTTGTACTAGACGGCATTCCCACTGGACTAATGTGTTTCTAATCTCAGATTCAATCCCTGGAACCATATGGACACCGAGATACAGAGCTGGGCATAACCTTGAGCATCTCCAGGTTTTGACCTAAACACCTCTCACCTCTCAGCCAAATATTACAAGAATATGTAGAAAAATATATCAAGTGCATTTTTCTCTCCGAATAAATAGGAAACCATAATGGGGTTGTATTCTGAACAAAAATTACAAATACCTATTCTCTCACCATTTGTCATTATTCTGGTTATGCTGCTTGAAAACTTTAAAGGTCATTGTAGTACAGATTTGGGCTACCAGCTCTATGGTTTCAAGTGCTCTAATTGCTTAAGACACCAAGAGAAACAGAATCTCTTACACTGTGTGAACATTAATGAAGGTCAAATGTAGATGTGTGTGGATAAAGTTTGTGTAGCCATACACAACAATTTGTGTGGTCTTGGTATGTTCTCCTTTCCAGTGATGAACTGAGTAATTGCTGCAGAAAAAGTGTGATCAATGATGTCTAAAATATATCCTATCTCATCCTTTACAAAAATCAATTGCCAACTCCTCTGTTAGAACATTTGCTTATGGAAGCAGTTGAAGGGCACAACTGTCTAAATGCACTTTCAAGAGGCTTTAAGTAGACTGAAATATATGTTTTCTGTGTAGGAGGCCTGGGTTCAATCCTGGGCACCAGATGACAACCTAAGCGCCATTTGGAATAGCCCCTGATCACCGTTGCAAAATCAAATAAATAAATAAATAAATGACTCTGGATTACAGTTGTGAGAATGCTAAGGAAGGTTGGGGATGGGAAGAGGTGGCAGGATGGTGGAAATGCAGGGACAGAGCCTTGGCCATATTGCAGGTGTAGAGTTGAAGTAACTTTATACATCATAACAAGAAGAGACAACACTATTGTATATTTTTGCTCCAAAGCATAATGACAGAATTGCATGATGAGATTGATAAAGAGGCAAGATTCCTTGGCACATGTGCACTGCTGATGGGTACTGAATTGGAATATTGGATGCCTGAAACTCTATAATTAATAATATGACACATAAATAAAAATATGTTGTTGAAAACTAAATAAATAATAATAAGTGTTGGTATATAAAGCATGTTCCCTGTTTCTACTCTGTAGGGGTCTGTATCCGAGACTGGGAATCTATTATTTTTAATATACATCCACAGATTAGAACAATTCTTACTTGCAGTGTAGCTAAATGTTCCAGGATCATTTTGTGAAAACATTTAAACTTTGTGTGTGACTGTCTCTGCCTCTACTTCATCTCTCACCATCTTCTCTACCGACATCTCTGTGTCTACTTTACCTGTACATATTTCCTCTTCTGTAAAAAAATAAAATAAACTTGAACTAAAAATCTTTATCTCTCTTGAATATTAGGAGGAACACATACATTTAAATAATAAACTATAAATAGATGCTAAAAATTCAATATTCCTATTTGCTAAGCATAGGGGTGCCTTTGTTCCTATTTAAAAATAAATTTACTTCCTACATACACTTGGGGGAAAAAAGAAATCAATCTTTCCAAAGAACATTCATCAGATATAATAATTCTCCCTTTTCCCAATCTAGCTCTATTTAAGTATTTGAACAAAAAGAGAATAACTAAGAATAAGATGCGAGGGGAGAAAAGTATTTCCATAACAATGTATGCAGAGAAAAGGCAGCCTAGGAGCTGTTGGGGAAAAAAAATGCTGTAGTTAAGGACACAGAATCTTTCTGCTTCAAGCCTCAATCTTAAGAAGATACTTTTTGGTTTCCACCATTTTATTAAGGACCACATTTCCAAAATTAAGCCCTAGAATGTTGGTAAGCTATATCAAAAAATGAACCATTATCTCTTTTCAGTGGACACGGCAGCACGTCTCATGTCTGTTTCCACAAGCTAAAAGCAAAGAAGTTGAAATTTCAGATGTAAAACTTTTTTTTTGGTTTTTGGGTCACACTTGGCAGTGCTCAGGGGTTACTTCTGGCTCTACTCTCAGAAATCTCTCCTGGCAGGCTTGGGGGATTATATAGGATGCCGGGATTCGAACCACTGTTCTATTGCATGCAAGGCAAACACCCTATGTCCATCCTATCTCTCCAGCCCAGGCATAAAACTTTTTAATTCAGCCTATTAATAAATCACAGTACATTAATGGCGCATGGGGGTGGAGGTGAATATGTAAAGTTTTTGCACCACCAGATCCAAAGACTAAAAATGGATTGCAATTCAGTCTCAGAGTGAGGTTTTGCATTGATGATTTCATGCCTATTTTGTGGCCTCTATCTTCACTCCCCTGGAATATTTTAATTTTAATATTTTAATATTTTAATTTCTTGGTAAATCATAGTTGACTATGGCCCAGTCTCTAAAAAGCCAAACTCCCAAGTGAAGGTCTATGTCAAAGAAGCATCTACCCACAGAAAAATATGTTTGAAGACTGTTTGCACACCCCTCTCTCAACTTCATTGTTCCATGAAAGCTCATACATAACATTTATTCTCAATATTATTTCCTCAAATCCTTTCAAAGCAACAACATTCTTTGACTTATGGTTTTACTTTCTTTTCTTTTTTTTCCTCTGTTGCACATCTACTTTTCTTAAATCTACACGTTTAGGAGAGATTCTTGTGATCATGTGAAGTCTGGAACAGAAGGGACTCATTTTGTCAACCCAAAGCTATGTTTCATGCTAACAAGACTCAAGTTTCCATGTAAGTGCTCAGTTTCTATCTTCTATAATGATACAGATCCCAAGGCCCTATAAACCACAAATACCACCCTAACTATTTAGCCATAAAAGGACATGATGAAACACCCTAGACAATAACCAATCAACTTAAGTTGTCAAGACTTTCTGCTTTTAGCCCCATATAACCTGACTTGTGACCCCTGGCAGGGTCACCTCCTGTGGGAGGTGGCCCTGATTAATCAGTTTGGTTGGTGAAATAAAGCTTTGCTTTGCTTTATTTCCAGAATCTAACTATCATGGTGATCTTTGCCATACCAAGACTCTACATGCCTCCTTTGCTCATGAGCCTGGACTTCTGGGAAAAAAGAACCTATGTCAGTTAATATCATGAAGCTTTTGACAGGTTCATGCAAACAATTCTAGAGACAAAGAAGTGTAAACACACATTCCCAGGAGGAGCAATTTGTGAACACACCCCTACCATCTTTTAAATACATGTCAAGGTCTCTGAGAGATTGGTAGAAACTGACTCTAGGGCTGTACCTAGGCACCAATTTTCTTTCTTTCATTCAGGCAAGGCAGATGCTTTACTGTTTGTGCCACCACTTAGACACCAATTTTCTGTGAAAAACCTGAACGTATACTTGAGGTAATTGTAACTCCAACCCAACATACTGCTGGAAGCAATACAATATATTCTTCTAAGACCTTTCGATTCCTCACTAATATGTGGGTGCATGGGGAAGAGATGTGGATCTCATTGTGCAAACAATCAGGTCTTTAGGACTAGTGTGCCTGTTCCTTCCCATCTCCAGTGTGAGGACTGTTCATCTCAGGCACTCAAGAGTGAGCTGATTTAGTGTGAGATTGAACTAGCTGGGCCCCACAGTCCGTGCCTTCCATTCAATGACTGGATAATTAGGGGGAACACACCTACCTGTGCTCAAGGTTTACTCCTGTTTCTATGCTTACTATTCACTCTTATGGTACCCTCTAGGCACCATTTGGGATGCTTGGGATCAAAACCACTTCTGCCGTACGAAAGTCAAACACTCTACCTACTATGCTCTCTCCAGTCCTAACACTAGATTTTGCTGAGGCTCTGCTTGTATTCCCAATGTCTATCTCCACTATATGTTGTCAGGAGGTTTTCCATTACACGTAGATGAATGTTTATGTATATATGCGTTTACCACATGCATGATGGTCACTGAAGCTGAAAAATCTAATGTTTAGTCTAATTATCTAAAGCTCATTGGGAAACCCATTTGCAAGTGTTATGTGGCTTTGCCTGAGGTGGAAAAAAGGGAGTAGCCAAAAGAGATGACCCAACTCCAGGGGAAAGATTTCCAGGGAAACTGTTTGCTTTTCCCTACTGTCTCTCTAACCACAGGAGCTTGGGGGTATTTCCTATGAAACAGGGATAAAAAATGAAAAGAAAAGAAAAAAAAGTCAGAGAGAAAATGATCCTGCCTTAGCCATTAACTTCTGGAATTTCTGGTCCTTCGGGACATCATTTCTAAACGCTTTGCTGGGCATTTATTCTGACTAGGACCAAGGATGGCCAATTTGCAGGAAACATAATCATTCCCATAAAACCAGAAAGCAAGAGAAAACTCTTTAATGCTGCTACTTGGAAGGAAATGAACATCCCTTACTAAGCCACTTGGCTTCTGCTGGTTTCCACTTTTGGAAGGGAGCATCTATGGGCTAGATTCTTTCAGGGGAAAAAAAGGTGGTCTTTATGACACTGGGAGACACTGGAAAATGCATCCACCACTCTCCAGGAATAGCCCAAGTTCCGCATCTGCTGCTCTCTGCCTGAATAACATCATTACTGAGATATCTGCCTTTCTTGACATCCATTAAAAGCTGGATTGCTGGTTTATTATGTGCTAAGCCTTTTAAATCATATTCATTTAATTATTTGCAATAAACCTAAGATGTCAGCACTATGTTTAGATGCATTTTGTACAAAGGATGGGGATGTACAAATCTGGGGGTTAGAGGTAAACTCCCAGATTTAAATGGAAGACTCTGCATTTATTTGAGTTCATGTTTATCTTCAAATGACATATACTTCCCCAGGTTTAAGAACTAGGCACTATCTGTGTTGAATGACTACCACTATACTTTATAAAAATGGTAATGGTAAAAGAGGAATAAATTTCAATAGAGTTGACTTGTATTTGAAACATATCTATAGTGATTTAAAAAAATAAAAACTTGGAGTTTTCCATATCTTCTTTGTAGAATTGCTTTTCTTAGTCCTTTAAATATGCAATTTACATATTACATAATATATTCATAATACAATATGTAATATAATTTATAGACCTATTGTATTTATATATATTATGGATAATATATATTCTCCCTGCTGCCTAATCTGAATTCCAGATATTAAACATCGTATTCATGGGGACAACGACAGTTCGGAAACAGTGTATGACCAATTTTTAAAAGGCCATTCTACAGAATATATTTTATAAACAAAAACCAAAATTGGGAACATGTCCAAAACAAAAGTCAAAAATAATATTTAACTTAAATAGCTTTGTTTCTAGAAGAAGCAGAACCCACAATATCACCTGCTAAGTAGGACCTGAAGATGTCACAGAGACCAACGTTTCTTCCCAGTCCCTTCCCACCCACAGGCACTACCTCCCATTGGGACAGTTTTGCCTTTTTCATCTTTCTTGAGGGTCAATATAACCATGATCACTGGATTTCCTGTATGGATTTTGACAAAGGCCTTCGCTACCCATGAAGGGAACACAGCTGACAGGGCCAGGCTATTCCAAACGCTCAGCCCCATCTCCTGCACAGGGCTGAAAAACCAGAGTCCTGAGGCTAGAAAAAAAAGCACACACTTTGGTAGCTAACTCCTATTTGTGTTGCCTTGAATGCTAAAGAATGTGACCTGTGACCTTTCCCTATAATCAAGTCCATCAAGCAGTGCTGTAGGGAAGTTCTGAGCCCCGCAGCCCAAAGGGTCCTTATGGAAACCCTTTTTCTTTCAACTTTGTTTTAACTCATCCCTTTTGCTTGACTGACTGGATAATCCAGGACTTTTTAAATTCCAAGGCATTGTATGTGTGGGCTGAGAAACCCAATACCCTTATCCAGGCTCCAGGAAGTCCTCTGAAGGAACCGGGTCTATTTTGTAAACAGACAACTTGCTTGGGATTGAATGTGAGTTGCTCAAAAGCCCCCACTTGTTTATTCTCCTTAATAGTGTTCAGGATTTGGGCCAAGGTTTCTGCTTTAACTTCAATTTAGCCAAAATTAGTCTAGGCTAACAATAATCACACTATTTTCTTCTTTTACAGAATGATAAACATTTTTTTTATAAAATAAAGTCCTACCCTTTCTCCCTGCAGACCTCTTAGACAGTAAAGCAAGCCTGCTTTAATCAGAAACAAGAAAAGAACGTGGTTTGGGAACTAGAAATAGGCAGAGACGTGTAGATGGATATGGACTAAAATAGCTGCGTGTGCTGAGTTGTTCCCACTCCTTCTTGGAAACCTTGGGATTATTTATATGGTCTCAAAGATATTCTAGACAGTTTCCAGACATGGCAAAGTCTAAATAGTTTTGACTTGAGAGAAAAATCTAACGTTCATTATTTTTTCTGGCAGTGGTTAATAATACAGTGGAGGCACGAAACACGACAAAGATTGCATGAAAGAACCTGCACAGAATGTCCAGTGTTTGGTGGGAGAGAGGGACACATACCTGCATGCATGGTTATAAAGGAGATATGTCGACAGATATCCACAGATGCATAGAAACTAGTTTCCTTCAACAAAGGTGATTCTGGTGAAATTCACCTTCTGTTTCCTATTCCAAGGTGCTGGGCTCTTGCTTTTAAGCTAGAGTTTCATAGTCTTGATTAAGATGTGGTTTCTTCTCTTTCTCTTCCTCTTCCCCTAGCTTTGATGCATTAATGATAACGATGGTGATGATGAACCTTATCTATTACATCTTTGTGACTCACAAATGTTATTACCAACAATCAAGAAAATCCAGTTTTTAAAACATTTTCTGAATACTGAATCTCCTCCCAAAGAAGATACATAGCAAATGTTTGTGCCTGTTCTGTTGCGATTCTGTAGGGCTCAGATCTCAAATAGAGCCACCAGATGTTGTCATAGAAGTTAGAGACAAGCCTGTGATAAAGACAATGAGAGAGACTGTGTCCAGGAGAAACACTCATCATTTCACTGAGCTAATTGAATTTGGAAGACAAGCTGTTTTTCTCTGTCAAAACAATCATCCACCATAACTGGACATGATCCCCAAATGTGATTATGACTTTCCTCTTCTCTGATTTTTCAGCAGAAGGAAGAGTGTGGGGGAAGAACAACAGTGTGATTCTCAGGATATGCTGGGAGTGACGTCCGCCTACTGAATCAATGGAGTGATTGTGCCTGAAACAAGATTTAATGCAATCAGCTTTCAAATCCAATCATCTCGAGCTGCACAATTCATGAATGAAGCATCAGCCAATGTGGAAGACGTTCCTTGATAAGAAGCTGTACAAAATTACTTAGAGGCAGGAGGGATAAAGAGCATAACATCTATTAAAAAGCAGCAGAGCCCTTCCCTTGATGGGTACCAGGCTCTAGCCAATAAACCAACTGCTCTAGAGAAGACCTAACATTCCTGATTATTGTCTTCTGATTTCACTTTTACTGGAGGCAGAAACGGCAGTTAAGTCAGTGGTGAGATGAGGTTTAGTCAATAGAACTGCTAGCTGGCTTGTCATGTTCTACCAATTGATAAGAACATTTCTGGACATATGTATTCCTAGTGCTCTCATTGGTGGTCTTGTGTTGTCAATGTTACTCTTAGAGTGGTCTTGGGTAAAAATTAAATTTACTTCACAGAGATACATCTTTCTGAAAATTTGTTTAATGAGATGAAGAAAGAAAAAATCTCAAGGGGCCAGAGCTGTGGCACAGTGGTAGAGCATTTGCCTTGAACGCAGCTGATCCAGGAGGGATCTGGGTTCGATCCCTCATGTCCTACATGGTTCCCCAAGCCAGGAGCAATTTCTGAGTGCATAGCTAGGAGTAACCCCTGAACATCACTGGGTGTGGCCCAAAATAAAAAAAAAAAAAAAAGAAAAATACTCAAGAGAGGGTTTCAATGCAGGCTTAAACTTGTGGGTACCTGTCTAGATGGTAATTATATGAAGGCAGACACCAGGTTCTCCAGGAAGGAAAAGGTCCCAACATGGACTTCTTGTCAGAAATCCAAAGGCAGGGGGGCCGGAGAGATAGCATGGAGGTAAGGCGCTTGTCTTCCATGCAGAAGGTCAGTGGTTCGAATCCCAGCATCCCATATGGTCCCCTGTGCCTGCCAGGGGCCATTTCTGAGCATAGAGCCTGGAGTAACCCCTGAGTGCTGCCGAAAAAAAAAATAGAAATCCAAAGGCAGGCCTAATTCCACTAGACAGAGATGGTTGAGTTTCTTGGTTTACAAAACAGATTAAGAAATAGTCTTATCACCCAAGCACAGGGTAGGTCTTGATTTGTTGGGATGAAGCTTGTCTTCAGCAGGACTGATGCTCTCTGGTTATAAAGCCTAGGAGTTCATAAACACTTGAGAGTTAACAAGTTAATATTATGAGAACCATTCCACAGTTGGGCTGTGAAACACCAAGAGCTTGAATATACTATCAAGTGTAGGTTGATTTACAAAGGATTTGCCTAGAAGGATAGATAGCAATTTTAAGATGTGTTTCTCATGGAAGACATTCTAAAAAATTCTGTGCCCTTGAGGGCTATTTGACCTTGGGAAAGGCACCTTAACCTTTAGCAACTTGATACCTTCTCCACCAATTCCCCTGAAGAGAAATTTCTCTACTGCTCAGGGACTGTATGAATCAAAACAGTTGACACTAGGAAAGCAACGAGTCATCCATGGAAGCTATTGAAGAAGCTTATGGGAAGTTGTGTAATGTGTTGACTTTCACACCCATGCAGAAGGTTTGAACACTCAAAGACAATGTTAAATGATTCTGCAAGAGAACAGATGGGGGCCCTGTATGGGGGCCCAGAATGGGGTTCAATTAACTCCACCTTTCATTTTCCACAAAGTAGCTATTTCATGGGATTAACACTTTCCTTATTCATCAATGGGTATTGTTGGAACATAGCCTTTCCAGAGAAGTAGTAGTTGTATTCTTTTCCCCATCCTTGAATCCTCTTTTCTGAAAGTGAGCTTGTTTTAGGGAACATGGGTTAATTCCCATAGACTCAGACTGAGAAATGATGATCTAATATAGTAAATCTCATAGTCTCCCTTCCGTGGTGGCAATATTTCCATTATTCCCTCTAAATTATATTACAAATAATTTTATGTTTTCTTATTACTCTGACAAAAATGCTGTGAAGCACTGTAGTCTCAGAGAACAATATTGGATGATTTCCTGCCAGTCATAATCTGGGACAGCACACAATTAAAAGCCTGTGGCAAAGTTTTTAATACTTTATTGGGACTCTCAAATATAATCTGCAGGTGTAATAAAATGTGGGCAATTCCCCTAAGTTGCAAGGATGACCAGACTTCATGGAAAGAATGGCTGTTTTATAAGCAATAATAGAAGGAGAGTTAAGGAGCCTTAAATCGTGGCCATTGGACCCAGAGCAAGTGCACAGTTTAAAGTGGTCTGAGCATCGCTTCATATACATCCAAGATGCCCCATTGCATCTCAAAGGCAGTTATCCCTGATTTCCACTTGCCTAGGTCTGTTCACTGCTTTGAGCTGCATTCAATAAACCCAAGTCTCATGAGGACACTACTCTGACTACTGACAGGTTCCTAGCACCACATTGACAAACATTGAGGGCAATGAAGTTTTCAAAAACATGGTATCATGTTCTCTCTAGCTTCCAATCCTGGCTCTTTCGCTCTATAAATTGTATGACCTGGCCAGGTCCCCGTGATTCCCTATGTTTTATACTCTTCGACTGTGTGTGACATATGGAAAATAACATGCACTATCACTGAGTTAGTTGAAAAGTAAGCTAATTACCAAGCAGCATATACTGCCTAACCTATAGTCAGCACTCAGCCAAAGCCATTTTCTTGTTTTCTTCTTGTGGGTATTCTTAATCTCTGTCTTAATGAATGGAATACCCTTTTAAGCATAACCTTGGATTCAATACTAGGATCAACCATTTACAACCTCATCAGCCTTGGACAGATGCATTATCATTTCTCAGTTCCTCCATTTTCTCCTTTTGAAAATGGACATTACAGAGATTTTACATGTCCGCTGAGTAAGTGATCAGAACAAAAACACTCACAGCAGGTTGCCTACAAGGAACATCAAGAGAAGCAAATGTTATCTAGAACTCCCCTTCATTTGTTCCCATTTCTTTTTATCTGCCAAGTGTTATTGCTTAAAGTCTTTTTAAAATAAAAAACAAAAGTCTCAATATTCTCCTTCGAGCTCATCTATTTCTTCCTAGCCATTCTCACACCCACCTTGGGCTTTCCAAGAGAATGACCTTCAGACACTGTCAGTTCAATTCAGGCTCCTCCTCTTTCAGAGCTTCCTAGCACTTAGAGTAGCTTCATGTGTTTTCATCTTTGTCCACTCACCTGTCACCCCTGGAAGACTCATTTCTTCCAAACCACTGTAGTTCTCTGTGTGTCTTCTGGATCCTGCTTCACTTGCTTCCTGACAGCCCCATACAACAGTCATTTGGATTTGTTATGGTGAAAGTCAAAGATCGGTTTGATATGGGACCAATTCTAGCAAGTACTCTTTCCAAAAGCCAGGCACTCACTATTTTTTCAAAATTTGACCTGTCCACCCAGTCATTTGTCTTGGTCTAATGTAAAAATCTGAGGGAGAAAACAAATCTTTGATTAATTTTTAAGTTGAAATTTGAGACTTTGCTTCACAACATGAGCTGGAGAAGAGGTGTTGTGGGTGGTGATGGGAACCTTCAAGTGCTGATTTCACTCCTCACACCAAGCAGGTTATTTCAGGGGAAAACTCCTGCTCTCTCCATATGCTTCAGATCTTCCCCTTTCAGAGACTTGACAGACAGGATCAAGTTCCCTCCACACATCCCAGATGGGTGTGAAAACTCTCCGTGATCCAACATGAAGTTCTCTCTGGGGTCCGTGTCCTTCCCTGTTCTTCCTACACGTTCATCTCTCCTTCCTGCTCATCTACAGCTCTGTGATAGGAACAAATGGGCTGTGAAGCTTTTTCTTCTGTTGTCCAAATTCCTCATTACTTATTACATGAAACCAAAGCTGAGTCTCCAGATCATATAACAGAAGGAGATCTCCTGGACTACCTGAATCAAGATTTCCCTTATGAAACTTCACACTCTTGCTTGTTTGTCAATACCCTCAGAACTCTTAAGCTCATGCTAGAGGCATGGCTAACAAGTATATTTTACAATTTTTAAAGCAAACGTTTTCCACAGTTGTGCATCAATAATTTACTTACTGAAGTCCAAGCCCTAAGAAGAGAGTCATTGTCTTGAAACTATTTGGGATTATCTGAAAATTATTTATTTTTTCAAAAAGATTAAAACCAGCTCCTTCTTAGCAACCTCTACTAATATTCCTAACACCAGTTTCTCTCTTTACTCTCAGCTGGACCCTTTTGAAGACAGCACTTTCAAAAAAATTTCATCTAATTTATTTTTGTGGTTCTGTTTTGAAGAGGCTTTTCTGTGTTTGCTTTTTTTCTGTCTTTCCTTTACCCTTTGTCACCATTTGAGGGACAATAACTATAACCATTGCCAAGCTGATAAGAAAGGGGGAACAAAAATCTTGTAAAAGGGCAAAACCTTGAGCAAGAAAGGAAATTGCCAAGCAGAGAATGTTCATTCTCCTCAAATTAAAAACAGCCAAAAATGAAAACAGTCAGGCTGGAAACCTCCTCGGGTTGCTTTTAATTGGTTTTTAAGGGCATTCGAGAGATGAGACTATAACTAAAGCTGGCAAACCTCCTTCTTCACTCCATTCATCCACCACGAAGCTCCGTGACCCAAGAACGCCATCAGGCAGCGGGCTCAGAACAGAGCTCTCACATCCAATTGTTTTTGCACTGTTCTCTGTTCCTTTTAATAGAGTCCACCAATAAAAGCAAGCTCAAACTTGCAGTGTTCACTCTCCCTCCCCCACTCCCCCAAAAAAGTGCAGACTAAGCTTGGATAAGTCTGTTGGCAGCCCTTGAATGAAAGGCTGGCTGGTCTGATTTGGAGTCAGTGGGGTGAGGACAAAAAAAAGTGATCACAAAAAAAGGGTGGGGACAATTGTTGAGCGGATGTGGAAATCAGCTGATTAGATCTGCTCTTAGGAGCCTTGAGGACTTGGGTAGGTTTTAAAGGAGTTGCTCTCCTTTGGATCAGAAAGTTTGCTGCACGACCATCACAGTTCTGTAGATTCAAAGACTCATTGTAGGGACTCAGGAGATAGCATGGAGGTAAGACGTTTGCCTTTCATGCAAAAGGTCATCAGTTCGAATCCCGGTGCCCCATATGGTCCCCCGTGCCTGCCAGGAGCAATTTTTGAGCATGGAGCCAGGAGTAACCCCTGAGCGCTGCCGGGTGTGACCCAAAAACCAAAAAAAAACAAAAAACAAAAAAAAAAAAACAAAGACTCTTTGTTTAAGATTCTCCTTCCTTTTGTAAGTCAATCACTTAACTACAAAATACAAATACAAAGGAGAACAATCCATCCACAAAAAGCAGTTAGTGGTTGTCCAGAAGATGGGCCTATAAAGTTTCACCTTCTTGTCTCCACTCCAATTCTCACTTGCTTCAAACCCAAATGATGACCATGTTCAGAAATATCAATGGAGCTGCTAAAATCATCTACTCTCATTCTCTTTAAATTATCTGGACAAGGTATAATAAAACAAGGTATAATAACAAAGTATATTACATAACAAGGTGTAATAAAATAGTCAATTATCCTAGTTGCTTCTTAAGGAGAAGCATGAATCAGATCACAACAGATGAAGAAAATGGCAGGTATGCCACACAACAACATATTACATCAAGTTTCACTTGGATTTTATATTTATTTTCAAGTACTTGAAACAAAAATTCCCTTGGTTAGCCCAGGCTACTATTAAAAAAATGCATGAACTTGGGGAGGAGAGGCTGGAGTGATAGCGAAGTGGTAGGGCACTTGCTTTGCACACAGCTGACTCGGGACCGAACAGGGTTCGATTCCCTGGCTTCCTATATGGTCTCCCAAGCCAGGAGTGATTTCTGAGTGTATAGCCAGGAGTAACCCCTGAGTATCACTGGGTGTGACCCAAAAAACAAATAAAGGGAAAAAAAAAACTTGGGGAAGAAGTGATTAAACCGCATTGTTCTGTGACGTTTGGGTCTAGAGATCCCTGGGTAACTTCCTGAGTATAGACCGTGTTCCATGTGCACACTAAGAAGAAGGCGAAGATCTGGGGGGTTCTCTTCTTTTTAGTGTCAGGCACACCCTCATGACCTCCTCTACATCTGATTACTTCTCAGTTATTGAGGAAGAACTTCAGTATATGAGTTTTGAAGGAACTCAAACATGCCAAAGATAATCAGAATAATCAACGCACTGAAACCCTCAATGAAAGAGAGACTGGTGCCAATAGTATAAATAAGATGATCTCTGCAAGACAAGCCTAGAAAAGGGCTATTTTGGCAGACGAATCTCCCAACTTAAAGACCAGCTTACAGACCAGGTGTTGGATCTGTGGCTGCTTCAGTCGCTTTTTATGTTCCTAATGGAGTTCTTTAAAAGGAGACATAATTATACTGCTGTAGACCTATTCTCTCATACAAGACAAAGCATTGTCTCGAAACTAGAAATCCTATGTTCCACCTCATTTGTAATCACCAACTGCAGTCGGTACCACTAGAGGAAAATAGCTATATTTTCTCAAGCAAGTGCACTGGCTAGGAATGTGCCTTGATGACTAGGCTGGGCTCTCTGAATCATGGGGATGAGGAAATGATTATCTCTGTTCTGTTTTATGCACTGCACTGTTTGCCAGACAATTATCTGGCATCATATGTGGATACTTCAAAGCAGATAGCCCCTTTCTTTGCTGACAGCCATGAATCAAAGCAGAGCGGTAACAGTCATTCTCCGTAAGAACTTGCATCAAAAACTGTGAGGGAAAAATATTAACAGAGCAATTATATAAAATCTGGATGATTAGGGGAAATGTCCATTTCAGGGATCCCAATTATTTGTGATTCCATTTTCTTCCCCCTTAACTGTGTTACTGAGTGACATGCCGGATCAGGACAGGAAGTAAGAGCTTTTAGAAGGATTTATGGTTCCTAGGAAGGGCTTAAGGCGCCTAAAACTAGCAAGAATATGTTAAGATCTATTGGGAGTGATTAGGGTGAACATCCAATTAAAGGATTTCTCACCTGAAGCAAGAGAGTCAACTGTTCAGATCACTTTGCAAAGTCCCAAGGAATCACCAAAGCAATTCCAGTATGGAGAAAGTAATCCCTTGAGAAGGTAAAGAAACAAACCCTGGGACCCAAAGTAGAGGCCATTAATAGATGTGTTCAGGGCCAGACTCTCCTCATCTCTCTGAGGATTTGTTTGTTTGTTTGAAGCACTTAAGGGTATATATTCAATAAAGGCTCTGTTATGAAATTGATTCTGTGTACATGATACTAATTCTTAAGTATTTTTTAACATTTTTTGTTTTTTTTGGTTTTTGGGTCACACCCGGCAGTGCTCAGGGGTTACTCCTGGCTCCATGCTCAGAAATTGCTCCTGGCAGGCACGGGGGACCATATGGGGCACCGGGATTCGAACCGATGACCTTTTGCATGAAAGGCAAACGCTTTACCTCCATGCTATCTCCCGGGCCCCTAATTCTTAAGTATTTTTAATATCTTTTCTTGACTTTAGGTGAATCCTCTCATTGACTTCACTAAACCCCTTAAAGAAGGCAAGTTAACTAAACTATAAGAACTGGGTTATTTTAATTGATTCAACTAATATAATCACTCATTAAAATCCCCAAGTAGGACCGAAAAGAAATAAAAATCTTCCAGAGCTTATGCCTAGCAAATAAAATTGTATTATATTAACTCACAAATAATAAGAGCAAAGTAAGAATAAAAGTTGAATGGTCATATTCAGTGTAAATTTAAGGTACTTGCTATCCAGTATTTATCCTAGAGAATGTGATCATAAAGAAGTTGATGTTTCCATAATTAAATTGCTATCCTATGAACATGTTATTTAGAAGATTTAAACATAAAGTCAGATTTTAAATATCCTTTTAAAATGATATGTAATTACATGGTAGAACAAAGCTTTGCAGAAAACTAGCATCCTGTCCTAGAAACAAAATGTCTATGGCAACTCTGCTAAGAACATGAAATAATTAATACCAATGACCTCAATTTTACCAAGTATATTATTTCTATGTTGCCTATAGGGGAGTGTTTTATAAAAAAAAAAAAACTCGTTTATAACATTCCAAGTAGCTACATATTATTGAAACTGAGTAAGAAGTAGCTTGCTCGCCTAAGGCCACTCATAATAATAGTTCAAAATGAAAAAGAAGAATCCAGGGATACTAGAGCATTCATTATTTTCATTTATTTTGATAATATCTATAATAAACCTAAATATGCATTATTTTATTTAATTATGTACACCTTTAGTCAAGACTTTATAATTTTATATATGTTTAAAACATATATTGTTCGGGGAAAAAACTGATGAGCTAAAATGTATAGTCATGCAGAATTCTTTAAAATCTATCCTTTAAAATATTATATGAGTGATATGAAAACTATGGAACTTAATATCCTACTGTGTGGCTGAATAAAGACCAGGTCTTTAGTGATCTTAAGTCGGAAACTAATGATTATTAATTAATCTTGATAAAAATCAGCATGACTAAATTTTATGAGTCTTATATTTATACTTCACACATTTAAATGTACTTATCTGAATATAGTCCTCATTAAACTTGTCCATCATCGTGTATCTTGTCTTATAGAATCCCTGTCTCCTCTCATACAGGCCATCAACCAACTCTTGGCTCAGTGCTTAGGGGTCACTCTTGGTGGTACTTAAAGGGACCATGTGGGATTGAGTCCAAATTTTTCATATGCCAAGCATGTGTTCTATCCCATTACGCTACTTTTCTGGCTGTCGTTATGCTGATATTTTATCTCTGTCCTCTAAATTTGAAATCTCAGTATTCTTGAAAATATTGTTCCTCTTTTTTGTCTCTCTTTTTAATTTATTTTTTTAGTTGTGAAGCCACACCCAGAAGTGTTCAGGGACTACTTCTGGCTCATTGCTCAGGAATTACTCTTGGTGGTACTCAGGGGACCATATGGGATGTTGGGGATCGAATAGGGATCAGGGTGTGCAAGCAAATGCTCTACCTGCTGTGCTAATGTTCCAGCTCCTATTATTCTCTTTTTAAGAAAGTGAAGATGAGGAGCTGGAGAGATAGCATGGAGGTCAGGCGTTCGCCTTTCATCCAGAAGGATGGTGGTTCAAATCCCGGCATCCCATATGGTCCTCTGTGCCTGCTAGGGGCAATTTCTGAGCGTAGAGCCAGGAGTAACCCCTGAGCACTGCCAGGTGTGACCCAACAACAAAAACAAAAACAAAACAAAACAAAAAAGCAGAAAAAAGAAAGTAAAGATGAACAAAGAATGTAAATAGAGTATAAACATATTTTATTGCATTCAATTTAATATACTAGGTCATGAGGATATGTATTCGATATAGGCCATAAAACCTGGGCTAGAAAGAATGAGGAAGTGAACTCCCTTAAGCACACTCTTGTTCCTGTGGCTGGAAGAAGCTCTCTGTTCCATACTGTGAGCATTGGGCACATGTGCTTGGTAGAACAGTTCAACGATTCTCCCAGTGACTGTAGTTTCCCCAGGAAGAAGCAAGGAAACAAGGAAGTAACTCACATGAAGCTGAGCCTCAGAACTGATTGCTTTTTATTCCAAAGACATCTTTCCATTACAAGATTTCCCACATGTGCCTCAAGCTAGCAAAGCTCTTTCATGCAAACGCTAGTGTTCCATAGACCAGAATTGTGACTATCACCCAAAGGAGAAATAAAACAATTCAGAATTAATTCGGCTAGAGTGGAGTCCAAATCTGCAACGCGTCATTTGTATTTAAGAACTCTAACATTACGTTCAGTCGAGGAATCTGTAATTTCTTCCAAGGGTCCTGGAGGAGGCAGGAATAGCAATGCAATCTTTCTCTGTCTTCTCTCTCTCTCTCTCTCTCTCTCTCTCTCTCTCTCTCTCTTTCCCATTTCTCTCTCTCTGCATTGTGCTATCTCTCAAGGTCTTTCTCTCCCTCTATTTCCTCTTGCTTCCTTTTTCTCTCTCTCCTCTCCTCTCCTCTCTTCTCTCTCTCTCTCTCTCTCTCTCTCTCTCTCTCTCTCTCTCTCTCTCTCTCTCTCTGTTTGAAGTGAAATCCTAACTTTTCACTGTGCACCCAAACCTCCAATTTACATGTGTTCATCTCTTAACTGCTGCCTCCAAACTGAAACCTCCCCGAGGCATCTCTCCATTCACTTCTTTCTAGGACTTTGATTTTTTTTTAATTGTTGGTTGTCCCCACACACACGGGTGGGGGGGGACTGTTTGGCTCTCTGAGGACCCAAAGAGAGTCCCTCCCTTTCCCTTCCAGGAGACATCTTCTCTATCCCCACCAGAGCATGGGAGCTCCTTCTCTGCACAGACTTGCCAGCTGCCTCCCATGCCTGCTTCTTGCCTCTGTTCAGATCACTTAATTTACTAAGACAAAGGTTGCCCAAGGGATGCAAACTCCTGGGGAGAAGCAGAACCAGCAAAGCTTGAAACTGCTGTCTCAGTGGCTGGAGTACAAGAAAGAAGAGCCCCCCTTCCTCTGCCCCACTCCCTGCAGCAAATTCAGCAACCTCCAGCCCTGGCCTTCAAAGCATCAGGCTGCTTTGCAGAGTCTGAACACCCCTTCTGCTGGAGTCTCACTTTTGTTTCTGTTGGAAGCTTTCTTCCTTTTACACTGTCCCCTGTTATTCTTTCTCGGCTTCCTTTTCATCTTTTCTCTCTTTCACTCTTTCTTCTTTTCATATTTGTACTTTGTTTCCAAACATGATAATATTTAACTAAGACGAGTCTAAAAGAGAAGAAAACAATTTTTCTTCAACTTATAAAGATAAGCCTTTTTATGTTTCCTTCTGAGTTTGAATCTATGATAATAGAGCAACTTCACTTTTTGGGTTGTCCCCATATCTGAAAACTTGCAATAAATGTCTGGTCTAATATTTTCACTCAAAAATTGTGTGATTGAAAAAATATTGCGTTATTGTTGTTGCTTTGGGACATATTCAGGGATGCTCAGGGTTTATTCTTTAGGCTCTGAGTTCATTGTTCAAACCTAGAAAGACTCCAGGAACCATGTGGGGGACCAGGGATTGAACGAGTGTGGCTGCACTCAAAGCAAGCTCTCCACTGCTATACTATTTCTCTTATTTTGGAAAGGTGCATACCCAGTGGCGTTGAGGGATTATTCCTGGCTTTCCAGTTAGAAATTCCTTCTGGCAAGCTTGGTGGGCCATAGAGGATGCCAGGATTCCAAGTCAGCTGCATAGAAAGCAAATACCCTGTCTACTGTGCTATCACTTTGGTCTGCATCCCTCACCAACACTCTTTACTAAGCACTGACCCCCTTTCTCATCTGGGGCTGCAGAGAGAATTTCAATGGTTGTTATTCTCTCCCAGCCTTCTGGTATTCCTCCTCTCTCCCTTTCTCCAAGACTGAGAATCTGTTGATTGCCTCCACTTTGCACCCTCTAAAGTAGCCAATGGAGGGGAATTGTAGCCTACCTGTTGCACAACCATGCTTTATAGATGATATTCAAGAACCTTGGTAACCCCCCCCCAGATTTTATCCACAGCTTTGGGGGTACTAGGAAGTCTCAAGACAGTGTTATAAACCTAATTTATGGGTACCAGTTCTGCCTAGAACAAGGTATCAATGCCCCCCCACACACACACCATTTGTCTTCCAGAAATGTATCCTGGGCACAGGATGATGATAAGGCCCAGGATTCCTAATGACTTGTCAGTGAGATATAAACCTCAGATCTTGAATGTGTTACAACTTTCTTCTTCTTTTTTTTTTCATCTCTTTTCTTACATACTTTTGCCATTTCCCCACATTCTGGCTCCTTTCAGAATTTTGAGGGCATAATTCAACACTAACATTTTTGTGTGTGCTTAGACCTGCAGAAATGCTCCTGTTTCTAATTCTCAAGTCATTTCCTTAATGAAGTACACTGCTTTTCTATTTATTTGTATGACTTTCCTAGAAGCAGAGGCCAGAGAAGGATAAACTAAACCTTATGATAAGCATTGTATCCCTTCCTCAAGCAGGACCCATCTTTACCTGGTTTCCAAGTACATGACCGTCCTATCTAGGAATGCTCCCATGTTTCAGTTGGCTTGATGTAGAAACTCCAGACACCAGCTTTTTCCATCCTTAGTGCAACAAGATCTAAGAGCAGTGTGAACATGGAATAAACAGTGACTCTGAAGTGGGAACTGTAATCTCTGTCCTGACAGTGAAAGATTTCTGGAAAGGGAAATGACCAACGCTTGTACCAAGTTTAGATCTTACTTTTGTGGGGTTTTTTTGTTTTTTTTTGTTTGTTTGTTTGTTTTTGTTTTTTGGGTCACACCCAGCAGTGCTCAGGGGTTACTCCTGGCTCCATGCTCAGAAATTGCTCCTGGCAGGCACGGGGGACCATATGGGGCACCGGGATTGGAACCGATGACCTTTTACATGAAAGGCAAACGCCTTACCTCCATTCTATCTCCCAGGCCCCTTACTTTTGTGTTTTATTTTCCAGTTGAATACCCTCAACCATGCCTAGGTCCTATATGCAAACATCTGTATCTTCCCTCTCCATAAATGCCCTATTAGAAATAAAAGAGTGAGAAAATAATTTCTCAAGGCAAAACTATCTCTTTCATGAAAACATAAAATGACCATGCAGAGATTTTATTAATAAAAGAGGCAAACTATGAGACATTAAAATAATTTTAAAAAAATTGAAAGACTAGACATAGATGAAGGCAGTTAGGAATGCCAACCTTGGGCCCGGGAGATAGCATGGAGGTAAGGCATTTACCTTTCGTGCAAAAGGTCATCGGTTCCTATCCCGGTGCCCCATATGGTCCCCTGTGCCTACCAGGAGCAATTTCTGAGCATGGAGCCAGGAGTAACCCCTGAGCACTGCCGGGTGTGACCCAAAAAACAAAATAATAATAATAATAATAATAATAATAATAATAATAATAATAATCTCTAAACCTTTAGGGGCCAGGTGGTGGCGATGGAGATAAGATGCCTGCGCTAACCTAGGATGGACCTCGGTTCGATCCCCCGGTTCCCCATATGGTCCCTTGTGCCTGCCAGGAGCGACTTCTGAGCGAATAGCCAGGTGTAACCCCTGAGCATCACCGGGTGTGGCCCCCCCCCAAAAAAAAGTTAAGGAATGCCAACCTGAATATTTATTAAGCAAAATTTATTTATAATTAGGCAATTGGAACATAAATGGTAAACTTTTGAGTTTAGTTTAGACAGCAAACAGTTATGAGTATTAGACAAAATTCACTGTCTTTAATATAGACAGGAATTAATATCTATGTCCTACACTTTTATGTTTACCCTGAAAAAGTTATAAAACCATCTGATCAAACAGATGCTTCAAAACTCATAAAAATTTATCCTAGATTATTTGACTAAAGATACATCACTCAATATTATTACCACTAGTCATATGAGTTTAAATTTAAACTAATCAAAATTAAATGTAGGAGTGGGAGTGATACCATGGCAGATAGGGCATTTGCCTTGCATGCGGCCAACATGGGTTCAATTCTCAGCATTATTTTTATTTGGGGAGCCATACCTGGTGATGCTCGGGGGTTACTCCTGGCTATGTGCTCAGAAATCGCTCCTGCATTGGGGGACCATATGGGATGCTGGGAGATCAAACCGAAGTCCCTCCTGGGACAGCTGCATACAAGGAAAATGCCCAATCTCTGCTCCAATGCTCTGGTCTCAATTCTCAGCATTCTATATGGTTCTCTGAGCCTGCCAGGGGTGATTCCTGAGAGGATCAACCCCTGAATGACACCAAGTTGTGGCTAAATAAATAAATAAATATAAAATTCATTTCTCTCACCATCTTTAGGTGACCTACAGCCACATGTAGTCACAGCGCAATGTTGAATTACACAATGCAGAGCATTCTACTCTTCCCAACAACTAGTACTCAGAGGATTCCAGTTTTTGCTTTGGCCATTTTTTAAGTCTTCAAGCCTGTTGTCCAGAAAAATAAAGCTAACAACAATAATTTGATAGAGAATAATATTGATTGCTAACTCTTTGCCAGTCATTGATGGGATAATTTGAACCTATTATCTAACCGGAATGTTCTGATGTATGTGTATGACCTAATTGGGTCTCCCAGCAGTAATTTAAGCTCACTTTTTAGTTGCGACTATTATCTAATTAGTTTCTCATAACATTCTTATGTTGTCTGAGTCTCCTAATCATAGTTGAACCACATTTCATTATTGAGAAAATTATTTGCATCCTCCTAACTTACCTACATAACCTAAGTCTTGGTAATAAATGATGTCCAGGTAGTAGTGGATAATCCAGATACTCAACACAATCAGAATCATTTCTTTGACATCATTTGTGCAACTAATTATGGGTTTAATCAAGGGCTCAGTCTTACTTAGGAGCACCCCTGTCTTGGTGCTTTCTCTAGATCTGTCTGTTCTTTCTATGGGCCTTTTAACAGATGGGAGAGGGGTTGTTGCAGATAAAGAGAGACTGCAGAGAAAATGACGCAAAGTCAGCATGAAGCCTGTCCTCCCCTAGCTGGCCTGGGCACCATTGTCTCCTCCATAAAGTAAGCAGGCTCCTCTACTGTTAGAGGACTTCTCAGTCATATTTTTCTTGGCCTCCTCTGCTGCTCAAGGATGCTGCAGTCCCACCCTGAGGGCCCATTGTTCTCAAATGCATTAATGCACAACTTCACAGAACTCATCACTGAGAGCATCTCTCCCCAGTTAGACCTTGGATTATCAGGGGAGAATGGAAGAAAAAACTCATTGACTCAAACTGCGTTGCCTGGTGTCTGGGTGACATTACATCTAACAAATGTTATTTTCAATGACATGATTCCCCACCTTTTGACAAGCCTACCCTGTGCATCAGGCAATGTCTATCCAAATTACTCCCACGTTTATTAAAAGCCAAAGAAGGTGTGACTTACGAGGTATTCAAATTTTGATGCACGTATGTTTTTTTGCATCTCTAAGCATTGTGCCACCTTGGAAGTAGGAATAATCATTAGATAGGAAATAAAAATGCTCAGCAATTTCCCTGATAAACAGTCACACTTTGGGGTAATTATTAATACTCTTTAGACCTGCTTTTGTCTTGTTTCATTTGGTTTGGTAAAACAGGAACAAAAATAGAACCAACACTATAGAATCGATTGACAAATTTGTGGGTCCTAGGTTCTGAACAGGGTGGGGATGCCATTTTGTAAAGGGCTACATGTTGTAAACCTCTTAGGCTTCTAAATTTCCATTAACACTGCCTCAAGCTACCTGACCATACCAGGTAACCTATCTGGAAAGATCATCAGAATCTAGGACCTTCTCATCCCCTCCCTATAGAAACTGTCTTGTGACCTTCTTGGTGGTTGCCTCCTGCCTGAGGTGGTCCTAGCTAGCCAGTCTGGGGATTATGGCTGAGGGAATAAAGTCTGGCTTTACTTTATTGCAATTGTTCAGTGTCATCCTTCAACTCTGGATCCTAACCAGCTTAATTAGACTACACTTGTAAAGAGTTGACTATAACTCAAAGCTGGCATTAATCTAAATCAAATATTTATATCATGCTTTCATTCTCGATATTTGTATCAAATACCACTTCTTATTTTTCAGAGAACACTGAGTGTAAGATTGATATCGCCCTCACTTTACTTTCCAATGACACCTTCCCATGGGTCCCCTCACACAGTGGAAAAGTCAGGCAGGTGCGGGTATCCCCAGAGCTCCAGGTGTTGTGGCTTAGACTCAAGCGAAGGGAGAAGGAGGCTGAGGCGGTGGACCCACACTTGAAATCTGATCTCCAGGAGAGGCTGGAGTCCGGAGGTAACTAGAATAACACACTTCTGCAGTGGCACCTTCCCACACACAGCAGTCGCACTAAGGCTTGGCAAGGTCCTTCCCAAAGCGAGTTGATCCGCTGAAGCCCAGATCCCCCAGCCCCGGGAAATACGAGGAGACCCACGGGGGAAACCCTGGCCAGCCAATCAGCTGCACAATCTTCCTCTTTGCAAATTCTGTGTTTGCTAAACACCATGTGTGTGCACAGCTCTGAACAGGAATGTTGCGTCTGGTCTTCTTCAGTGTGCCTCTAGCTTCACCCACCTGACAGTCTCCCTACTCAGTGCACAGGAGTTTCTTTCTCCCGATGTGAGCAAATTGAAATCTGTGTGCTTGTGATTTGCCAAAAATTAAAAAAAAATGCACCATGCTACAGCTACAGAGAGAGGTTTCTGATGAGTGAGTTGTGTGATAATCATTGGTTTTCCAGGAGTGATCCAGGAAATGTTCTCTGCACAACCTAATTCCCACAAGCAGGAAGCAGCATAGGAGAATTCTGCGAAGCTATTTAATGTACAAATCATCAAGAAGAGCAAGCAGTTCAACGGGTTTTATTTGGAAGCTTGAGCTAGCTAGTTAATATGTAAGGACGGTTGCCAAGAAACATGGTAGTATTTTTTTCTCTATCCAGAATGCCTAAGATAATTGTCTTTTAAAAGGAAGAAAGTACTTGAAACTAGATTTCTCTGCATTCCCAACTCTCTACAAACCTACAAGAGGTTTATGATAATGAAACTCTCCTTTGTCATTTGCATTTCTTAGCTGGTTATTTATGCAAATGGTCGATTTTTTGCCACCTAGCAGGATATTTACGGATGAATGAATTTCTTTCCTCCTGAAGAAAACATTTCAGCCCTCCTAGCCTGCAAGGTTCTCAAAAGGTATTTGTTTGGGTGATTATAAACTCCTTTGATGTCCTACTACACGGTCTTTGGAAAATAAATGATTATATTATTTCTGACTGTAACAACATCGAGCCTTAGGATGAATCACATTTCTACTGAACGAAGCAATGTGTAATCTGGCATTTGAAAAATCATTCTGCGAACCTTATATGTTCTGTGTACATTGGAAGTTAGGGTGGATTGAAATATTTGAAGTTAGAGTGGATTTAACTAGTTAAAGTTTTATCTGACTATATCTCCAAAGTAGAATGAACATCCTAAGTGTAAACGATGAGGCTGGCACCCACTTATTGGAAATATTAACAGGAGAATGTTCTAGGATAATTTCTGAGCAGAAAAAAAATATGGTTGCACCTTGACACCAGTTGGGAAGTGGTAAGAGGCATCCTCAGATGTACAGGAAAACAATGAAAGCACCCTGACATTTTTGAAACCACAAGAGAAATATATAATCTAATGTGATCAACATCAGAAGCAGATGCATTTCCATTCCAGGATCAAGTATTTTATGCCATGTCAAACACTCATTCAAATAGAGATGAACACATGAGAGAAAAACCTTTTTCTGCCCTTTCATTGTTCCAGTTTGCAGCAGTAAGCTTAGTAAATTGTTTATTTGACTCTCGTACTGAAATATCTTGCAATTAACAATCTGAAAATGCCCCCAACCCAAAATTTTTGTGGTTAAACAATTTAACTTTAATAATGAAAAAATGTTTAAGGATAGCAGAAAAAATGTATTCCGTTGCAATCCAATAGAATGTGTTATTTACGTGTAGGTTGCTATTTGAATGGCAGTTCTGAATTTCTCAACTAACTCCAAGTGTAACATGTCTTGGGTTGGGATATGAAGCCTTTGATTTGGGACCTGAGTCAGTGCCATCCTGTGGCACTGAGGGTCTTTCTGGAGCAGCCTGGGCTTGTGGGACTTCAAGAGAGAGTCTCTCACCAGAGAACATTGACCTCCCATTGCTGACTTGAGCAACCACAGAGTAAAGCTTAGAAATTCTTCCAAGTTACATAGATAACTAATGGCAACCAATGATCACCTGCCCACTGAGCAGAATGTGAGCCCATCAGAACTTTTATTTCTTTCCCTTGTCCTCGATTCTCTGAGCTAGGCCTATGGAGTGAATCTAGCTCCTTCCACTTGATGCTATCCTTTGGAATTCTTCACCTTTATTTAATTTGGGGTTTCTCTTTTCTCTTTTTCCTCAAACACGTGTTCTAAATATCCTCCTGTTATTTTTGAAAACAGAACCGAAAGAAAGAATATCCCAGAAAGTTTGTGGGTCTTCTCTAGTTATCAGTTACTGTGTCTGAAATAGAGGTTTTATCAGAGTAGCACTTGGAAGCAGGATAAATTAATTTTTACTCTTCTGTTTGGGATCACTGGGTCATTGCACCATTCACTATAAAACACACACACACTAGCCCAGACAATATTATTAACAGATTTTATTAACTTGGGGGAATTAGCTTTCCTCTCCCTTTTAGAGGAAAGGATACTTTTAACATCATTTTATAGGTAAATACAGTGACACTAAAAGTTTCCAGGGCTTTTTACAAGGCAGTAAAGACTCTAGGCAGATGCAGAACTGGGATAAACAATCTACAACTACAATTTGTGTTTGTGTGTGTGGTAAGGGGAGCTCAATTTACTCATACTTATTTGCCAGCCAGTAGTAGAGACAATGAAATGGGAAAGTGCAAAACATAAGAATATGGTTTCTATTAATTGTAGAATCCTAGTTATTAATAAAGTTCATTTATGTATCTACATGATTAAGAGATGGAAAAGCCTTTCAAATGCACTTTCATCAAGAATTCATGAAAGTGACTATATACCCTGCAACCTTTGGCAGGACTAAAAGATGCAATGCTTATGATTTTCGGGTCCTTTTATTGATTCAATTATAATTTCTCTTTTCAAATGTTAATTGGGAATGTATGTTACTTTTTTGGCATACTGCCTCAGCAGCGGTCTTAAACATTTTTTTCCCTGGTGTTGGTTGCATTTTCAAAACCATTGATTTGTGAGAGTTCTTTAAATGGTAACGATTCTAATGTTATGAACTAAACTTACATTTTCTTTTTGTGAATTTTAAAGGCTATCTTTTAACTCTGTTCATGCTGTCATTTATTTATTCACCATCTTTAGCTTTCTCTAACAATTCTGTTTATCTGCTCCTGAATAAAGTTTGAATTTGTATCTGTCTTTAGACATCCTTCTCCATCTCAAGAGTGCAAAAATAATATCTCCTTTACTCCGTTACCTATAAATGTATTTATTTAGGTTGAACTGTTTAGTCTCCCATGAGCTCATGTAGTTCTGGTTGTACTGGCTTGGAAAGAAGCTTTGACAGGCAATTTCTGGGGAGAGAGATTGTAACACCTCAACATCTCTCCTTGCTTCCTTCATTTGCAAAAAACACTTGCAGGCCTTTTGCCACCTCTCGTCTGGGTACTTTTGTCTTCTTGACCCAAAGAGTTCAGCCCAAGTGACTGGGTGCTGGTCTCAAGATGCCCTTAATGCATCTATCCACCCCTCTCTTCCAACAACCCTGACTCAGCCTATTAAAAGCTGGGAGACCCCATTTTCAGCCCACACTATAGAGTATATATTTTTGCTATTCCACCCTTAAACATGCAAGAAAACACCAAATAGTCCCAGAAGGTCCAACTGGCATAGAGATTAATAAATAACAGCACATGTTTATTAGATTAAACCATAGATATTTTATTTAATGGTAGTGACTAGCTGTTCCATAATCAATTGTCATAAATACAAGCAGGATTTGTGGGGCACTCATTTCTCCTGATATTTTTACAGTCTGTATTTCCATCTGGCCATTCTCTAGAGGATGTCTGTTCAAATTCAAAGTCAGATAGAGAGGAAGATGTCATCAGGAACAATACTTTCTCTGGCAGGTGAATTTTCTTCTACATCCCCTAAAATGTGTAGGCCCTTTCAGTTAGCTTTTAGATGATCTTTTCAGTTAGTATCTACTGTTGTTAAAGGGACCATAATTCAAGAGCAGACAAAAGGAGGAAAGTGAAGCCATGTCTGCAATAGTCATTTACAGGCCTTCACAAAATAAATCATTTTGATATCAAAAATGCTCAAACAGTCATGTCTTCTCCTAGAGCAAAGGAAAGAAATCTCTGCTAACCCAGTTGAAAAGAGTATATTTTCTAATTTGGATAGAGTGATTGGATGTATTGATGTGATAGTACTTTGGTGAGGGCATTTGTCTTGCATGTGGCCAACTTGGATGAGTTCCCTGGCATCCAATATGGTCCCTCAAGCACTGCTAGGAGGAATTCCTGAGCATAGAGCCAGGAGCAGATCATCAACACTACCAGGTGTGGCTCAAATACAAAAAAAATAAATAAGTAAATAAATAGACAGACAGATACATCCATACATACATAGGTAGATAGATGATAGATAGATAGCTAGAATAAAAGAAAAGGAAGACAATAATATCAGAAATGACATATTAGAGATCATCATTTACAAAATGACTACGATAATAATCAGGCTGATGAAACTTTTGATTGATTTGTTGATTGTCCTTTGAGGGATCACACCAGTAACTATAAGAGCTTACTCTTAGATTTATGCTCATGTAGGGACACTAAGCAATACTGGGAACTTAACTGGGGTCCAATGAATGCAAGGCAAACATTTTGCCCACTGTATTGTGCCTCTAGTCCTGGAAGTTTTTATTTTATAAATGTGGCACCTGTACATCTCTATATGAGCAGGCCTTTTTTGCATCATGTTTCTAAACTTCTGATCGACAGAAACAAGTCTTCAAGATGATAGCAATTTAGATGGCACAGTTCTTGGAGTGTGTTCCATTTCCAGACTCCAATTTATGTTCCCATCCCTTTGCACATCATGGGCAATAAAATCAGACACTCAATGTACTGTCTCTCTCTTTAGATATTAATAAGATTACAGCATGTTGTGAGGTTTAATTAGATAATAAAGCACGTAGAAAGCCCTCCCTGATAGGTCTGCATAAGTGAAGAATATTGCCAATTTAGTGATCATCATAGGCACTGAGGAATGTGTCTTTTGAATGTATGGACACGCTTCTAAAAGCCTGGACAATCGCATCAGTGTTTGAATGCGGCAAATTAAGAACCAATGAGGGTCTTCATTTGGAGATATATAAGCCATGTCATCACTCTCCTGCTTTTTCAGATTTCCAATTCTACTTGTGCTTCATTTAAATGTTTAATTAGAACGGAAAGCTTCCACGCATTAGAAATTCAACGCAAGCACAGATTGTGCACCACAAAAGAGTCATTTTCCTTTCAGTTTATACCAAGTTTTGTTTTGTTCTAGAATGAATCAATATGAAAATGAAGCTAGTTGTTTGAAAGTCTTTAAAAGAAGTATAGCTTTCATAATACCAGGAAGATAAAATGAATTAAAAAAAATCTCAAGGCAGAGCCTTTTAGAATAATTGCGTGCTTTATCCTTGCTACTCTTCAAGGTAGATCTATCAGAGGAAAAGAAGGAAATTAAAAAAAAAAGAAAAATGAACAAAGGGGTCTTTAGTTCCAGTTTATCTTCTTTAGAAGCTGGAACCTTTGCAGAGTCAAAGCACAGTTCTTCATCTTTTGTTGGTGAACTTTTAATGGGAGGACTGAGGGACAAAAAGGGACCTTTGCTCTTCAGTCAGAGAAGGGGTCCCTGGAAGAGATGTGAGGTGGAAGAGGAATATAATATCTCAAAACTGACATTTTTCTTGGACTCCTCTGCACACACCCGAACCCTTTCAGGTTTCAGAATCTGAATGGAAATCTTAGAAGAATGAACTGAACCGAGAGAATTAACTCTTATTTTATTTCCTCTGGTCTCTTCAGGCATTCTGCATGATGATTTTCATGCACAATATAGAGAAGATGTGTATGTCCTGAATGTGTGAACAAAGAGAATCAAAGTTATCCCCAAGTGTTAATTTTATGCTGAAAACTTTGCTTGCTGCAAACTACAGCAAAGCTTACCCTGCGTCTAGACTTGAGTCACAGGCTAGTAGATTCTTCTAAAATCCTTTCTTTGTATGATTCTGTTCTACTGTCCTCTTCAATCGCATCTCTTCTATCAGGATCTTACACTGGATACCACAACATTAACAAGATCCTTTTCACCTTCTTCATGGGTATGGATTCAGAGTAAACTCGACAGAGAAAAATCCAGATTTTACAAAAGCTTCTTGTTTCTTTTGGACATGAACAATTAGTTTGGACTCAAATGTTACACATAACCCACCTTTGTGATTTACAAAGTTCTTCATAATTGGGTTTTAGAAATACAATATTTCAAGACCAATTCCATCACTGGTGTCAGCCTCCCTCCACCAATGGTCCCATTGTACATCAATTGCCCCATCCCATCCCACCCTGTCTAACAGGCCTGTTTTTGTTTGTTTGTTTTGTTGGCTTTTGATTTTTTGGGTCACATCCAGCAGTGCTCAGGGGCCACTCCTGGTTCTACACTCAGAAATCTTCCTCTGCAGGCTCGGGGAACCATTTGGGAGGCCAGGATTCAAACCACTGTCCTCCTGCATGCAAGGCAAACACCTTACCTCCATGCTATCTCTTTGGCCCCAGGCCTGATTTTTGAGTGAGAGAAGTAGAATACCTGTCACAAATATAGGCAAGAGGTGGAGGTGGAGGGAGAAGGGGCTATTGGTGATGAGAATGTTGCACTGGTGAAGATGGGTATTCTTTTTTATAACTGAAACCCAACTACAAACATGATTGTAATCATGGTGCTTAAATAAAGGTATTATTTTAAAAACAAAGTTTATTGTTAAAGTTTGGACCTCATGATTTTAGTGTTGTTGATTCTGACTTAGATTTGGAGCATTTTAAATGACCAAGAAATGGGAGATTCCACTGGATTTATACGATGCTACCTAAAAGGAGATAGAAGGGCCATAGCAAGAAGAAGCAAGGAGGGCAATTGCCTTGCATACAGCCCAGTCATTTTTAATACATGTCACTCCAGATGGTCCCCTGAGCCCTTCCAGGAGTGATTCCTGAGCATAGAGCCAAGAGCAAGCCCTGAGCACTGCTGAGTGTCCCCCTTCCAAATATTAAAAGGAGATACATAAAAACTTATTTTATCAGTTCAGTAAACTGTTACCAATATATTCCTGTTCTATGTGACCACATGAATTTTATGAAACATCCACTCAATATACATGGGCCACATTAAACTATTGGATCTGAAGAATCAATAGGTTTGCATAGCAGATTCCATAGCCAAGAGCTCTGGCGTATAGCCAAGCATTGGAGCACAGATCCAATGAAAATGTGTACCTGTTCCATGTCTCCAGGAAGACATAGGTGGAAAGCATTGTCCTCCAGTCCTACTTGCTTTCTGACTCAACTGGAAAGTTCTTGCTGAGGGTTTCCTATTACAAACTCTTGTTCTTTGACATTTTCTGGTTTGGGGATTGTACTTGGACATATTTGGAGGTTACTCCAAGGGTATTAAGCCTGTGACTTCTGCTCTCTGGCTATCTGACTCAGTTCCCCTAAGTTTTATTGGCAATTTCTGAAGCATGAAATGTTTCTCCACTAAAGACAGAGTCAGATACAGCCTCTCTGACACATCTCTGTTCAAATGCTTATGGACATCTGTTCTCACCCAGAGGAAACCTGTGTCAGCCCACACAGGAGATGTTGTCTCTCCTGATTAACCCCGTCCCCAACTTCTTTGCTGAGGTCTGCAGAGTCAGTTTCCAGCCTCACCATACAACATAATAGAAGAGAAGAAGTACCAATCAGTGCATCATGGGTCATAGTGCACAAGGAGCTTTGTGGAAACTTCCAGAAAGTTCATATGGTCTACTGGGTTAGTTAATAGCAATGTTGTTCTGGTTTTTTTTTTTCAATTTTTTTTTTTTTGGTTTTTGGGTCACACCCGGCAGTGCTCAGGGGTTACTCCTGACTCCATGCTCAGAAATTGCTCCTGGCAGGCACAGGTGACCATATGGGGCACCGGGATTCGAACCGATGACCTTTTGCATGAAAGGCAAACGCCTTACCTCCATGCTATCTCCCGGGCCCCTTTTTTTTTCAATTTTTAGGAAGTGTATTAAGGGTCTAGACCGACAGTGTGAATGTGAAGAAAAGCTGACAAAAGGATAATTTGTATGTAAATGGAGCTGCAAAAATATGACAGCCTTGCATGTGACGACCAACCTATATCCAATCTTAGGCAACGAATATGGTCCCCTGAATGCTGCCAGGAGTGATTCCTGAGTAGAGATCCAGGTCTAAGCCCCAATCACTGCCAAAGGTAACACATAAAAAATAACAACAACAACAACAACAGAAAACAGAGGCTGGCAAGATAGTACAACAGATTAGGGGCTTACCTTGCATATAGCCGACCTAAATTCTATCCCTCTAATTCCCTGTGGTTCCCCAAACACCACCAATAGCCATCCCAGAATTCAGAATCAGGAGTAAACCCTGAGCACCCCTGGTTGTGACCTAAAAATCAAGAATAAAAATAAAAATATATGTAAATATGTCCTATGCATTGTTTCAGTATTTCCATTGGTGGGATATTACTACAAAATATAAAAGCAATGCTTCATTTTCTGTTTACTAACTCAACGATATAAAACAAATATTTTTATACATCACTGTGTACTTGTGATCTATTGGGATCTGTCTGTGACTCTGTTGTGACTCTGATTAGCGTGCTCCCTTTTCTGAAGGAAGGAAATTCTCCATATAATTCAGTGGCATATTGAAGAGCATTACCACTGGTTCTGCCAAGGGCCATGAGCATCCAATTTATCTTCAGTATCAGCCTGGCCAAGGTGACATGGACCAACATGGTAGGCTTCTGATTGAGTTGGTTGGGGCTTGCACATTATTGAGTTTCTATCATACTTGCACATGAGCCACCTGTGGGATGGCTTTGTCTTCTTACTGGAACGAAGAAGAGAGCTGTCAGAATCACATGGGAGAGACAAAGCTTGCATCAACTATGGAAGAATAACAAGGAAGGGCAAGCAAAGGAGGAAATGCATGGATAGCACTTTCTGCAGGGGTTATCTGCTTTCCAGTCCAGACTTTCTGCAAGGCTAGATTACTCAGCATAGACACTTGGGAAATTGGACCTTTTCTCTTGCCTTCCTCTGTTGACTGTTGTTTTTAATCCCCATAGGATATGTAACTGTAATGGGACAGAACCCTAAAGAGGAGCATCTCTGGAGATGTTAGATCCATCTTTGGGAGATGGATGTGAAGGATGGTTCAAGCAGCGCTCATGGGGCTCTGAATACTCCAGAGAAACTCAGGAAACCAGGCCCAGTGCTTGAGTCCAATAATGCTGGGAAGCAAGAGGACCACACTAAGTGCTCCTCAGAACCTTCTAGAACTATATTTTTCCTCACTATACTGGGGTATGTATAGGATCATGCAGGGCCCAGGATACAAACTATCACTGTGTCCCAGTAAGATCACCTTTGAGTTTCCTCCCCAGACCTTCTAGAGGAAATTGTCCTTATTTATGTATGTATGCATTAATTTATTAATTTTGATGTGGAGTCTCCCAAGTGGTTCTCAGGAGGTCCTGGGATCCAACTTGTGATTCTTGGTCAACCAGACCAGTGGCCCTCAACCCCAAGGGCTGAGGATTTGATGCTATTAGAACTTTTCAGAGCTTAAAATGATTGGGTCCACGTTGGTGGTGCTGATATTGAATCTGGGTCAGGTGCATTTCTCCCAGTCTGAGAAATTGACATTTCTTCAAATTGTTTTAAATAGATCACTCAGACTGATAGAAAACTTGAGAAAATTGGAAAAATACCAACATTGCATTTTATTCATATTGCATGTTGGGACTAGTCCAGCTCCAAATCTTTCTGGGGAGGAGAGTGTGCTTTGGTTTTGAAGAAAAGAACATTTTCTAGTCACACTGAGCCCAAAGAACAGCAAGGCAGACAAGTGAGAAGTTACAGACTAGAATATATTTGAGAGGCTGGAGCAATAGCCCAGGGGGGATGGTCTTTGCCTTGCATATAGCCAACCTGATTCCTCATATCCCATATGGCGTACTGAGCAATTTCTGAGCACAAAGGCAGGATAAACCCTTAACCAAAGCCAGATGTGGGCCAAAAAATGTACAAATAAAGTATTCAACTCTGTCACACTTTCTTCACCCACTTCTGAATGCAGCATACACACATGCACAAACATGCAAAACACAGACTCTCACGACATTCTGAACCACTTCTATTAGTCTCATTCAATCAGACAAAATGTAATGAATTTTAATGACTTGCTAGACATTTTCTTGAGGCTGGAAGTACATCCCTGAACAATCTCTGCCTCTGTGAAGCCCCTGCATTGCATTCACACATTCACATCATGGTTTCTTCTATCTTGGACAGGTGTTGTGGGGAAAAGAAGGAAAGGTCTGTGGGGTGAGTTATGAACCATCTAACAACTATCTGAAACTTTCTCCAGGGGTCCATAAGTTGGTCCCCTGAAGGCAGAAGGGACATTATCTGGAAATTTTCTCCACAAGACTCAGGCATGAATGAGACAAGCAGTCCAGATGCAGGAAACCAAGTTCTTGAAAGTTTGGAAGCACAAGGAAAAGAGGAATGGTGGAAAGTCTGGAGAGCAAGACAAGAACCACAAAGGTAAAGAGGGAAGAAGATGGTAGGGCAGGGCTGGGGAGGGAAGAGATGGTGAGAACAGGGAAGAGAAGGAAGGTGAGCATTTGTGTGTTAGGGATATACTTGAGTAGAGGCAGATTAGGGACAGCAGTGTTTATGAATAACTAGTTTTTTAGGACTTCATATAGGTGACCATTTTCTAACTTGCAGCGACAGTTTCATCTTTGAAGCAATTGATTGACTGAGCATTCTGTTTGCAAGGAGACAAGACCAGCAAGGTCTCAGAGTTGATCGTCTGTGACATGGCAAATCTCCCCTCCTGACTGTCTGCAATGCCTATAAAGGCAAGCAAGAGCGCACTTTGGGCCAGGACCAGGGAAGAATTCTAGAAGTTGCAGAGCACGTGGGTTTGACAGAGGCTGCTGAACCCATCACAGGTAAATGTTGGCAGACAATAAAAGAGCCAAGCTTGCTTGAAGGTCAACAATCAAAGAGCAGATAATCTCCTGGAAAAATGTGGGGTGAGGGAGGTCTTCAACTTTCCAGGAAGGAAAGGCAAAAGGACGCAAAGGCCACATAGTTGACCTCACACAACATCAAAACCTGGACTGGAAAGGACAGTTCTGAACACATCCCCACCACTATCCTAGCAAACAGGATATATTTCTACCCCATGGACAGTGGGTAAAAATTCAAGCAGCCAGGGTCTAAGAAATGCTTAATCACTAGATCAAAGAGAAATACTTGAGCAGAGTGAGCTGGCAAAGCCACAACATAAAAGAATCCGAAGGCCTTTAACCCTGTTCTGTTTTAATGTTCCACAAACCAAGTGTCATGGAAGGGGAAAAATGTCCTTCTTCATGCACCTGGGAGCTTAACAGCATAGCATGATGCAGATCAACACTGTGCAAAGGGTGTATGCACCCCAGCAATGGAATTTAGGACAGAAGAGTCTATAAGCACAGTATAAGGCCACAAAACGGCAGAATGTAGGAGCTTTCATTTTTATTTATAATGGCCATTAGGTTGGAGAGTGTCCCACTGCCACTTATCAATGTGCTTCGCCAAGGGGTCCTCAAACTTTTTAAACAAGGGCCCAGTTCACTGTCCCTCAGACCATTGGAGGGCCAGACTATAGTAAAAACAAAAATTACGAACAAATTCCTATGCACACTGCATACATCTTATTTTGATGTGAAGAAACAAAGAGGAACAAATACAATATGTGGCCCACGGGCCGTAGTTTGAGGACCACTGCAGTTCATTTGGACTTCTGGCTCCAGAGTTTGAAGAACACATCTCTGTGGGCTTCACTCAGAATCTTCAGGCTGGGTTCTTTGTCATAACAGCCTGGAAAACAAGGTTAATTCTGCAATGAAGGAACTACTTCAGTGTACTAATATGGGGACCAGCTAACAAATCATGATAAATGTGTATAACAGGACACCATAAAGTCAGAAATATAATGGTACAACTATTCAGATCAAAATACAAAATGTTTGCCACGTGTGGTCGTAGTTGGCTGCCTACCAATATAGATGCGATAATATCACAATATCAGATGGGTTTTGAAAAAAATCTGGAAAAGCATAACTTAAACAGCCATATATGCTATGAAAGAGAGCACTATTTTCACTTACTAAATAAAGGCTTGCGCATTGTCTATTTTTTTTAATGAAACTATATTACAACATCTGCAAAGACAATTAAGTTATTTCAATTTGGGAAGAAAAAAATTCTCTTTCTTTTAAAGTCCCTTTCTGGCAAAAAAAGAAATCAGTACAGTATATCCGTTTCACCAAGGCACCAGTGAATCTGTTTATTCTTTTGTGAGTCACTGTTCTCTCTCAGATATTTCACTTAGAGCCTTTTTAAATCTTAATTGAGACTAAGCAAAGAAATGTGTGGCAACTCTCTCCTAATATAAACGTTTTTAGAAGGAAAAGCTCGAGATAAAAATAAAAGCTATAAAACAAAGACATTTGCCCAAGAACCTCTCAATTCTAATAAGATTTCTGATTTATCTTTCAATCCATCATCCAGTAAGAATTCCACTGAAAATTGAATTCACATCTTCTTCATTGTCTTCCTTCTCAAAGAGCAGAGGCTTGCCAACCCTCAATCTCTTCTGATAGTCCTATATGGTTGTCAGAGTCTACTTGCAAAGGATACTACACAGAGAAGATATTCACTCATCAGAGCAATATGTTTGTTGACATCAGGTATATTTGTTGTTCTTGTTTGTTGATATCAAGATCTAAAGGTTTCAAAAATCCATTTTGAGGGATGACTATGACTCTTCTTCCCATTCCAGGTACTTAAACATTTTTCTAATCCCTGGTCCATGAAATTATCTCCCCTTTGCCCTGCATCAAAGAGCAGAAACTCTTACTCAACCATTCAACAATAACAATTTCCATTATTACAGCAATTTTTAATATTCTGCTTTTGTGGGCCCAGAAAGATAGATCCAGGACCAAAGGTGGTTGGTTCAAATCCCTTCCGGTGTCCCATATGGTCCCCCGTGCCTGCCAGGAGCTATTTCTGAGCAGACAGCCAGGAGTAACCCCTGAGCACTGCTGGGTGTGACCCCCCCAAAAAATGATAATTCTGCTTTTGCTTTTAATATAATGGGTTCTTTCCTTTATTCAAATGTTCGCTATTATTTCTGGTTTCCCTATATCAGGCACAAGCCTGAACTCACAGCCGCTCTACTTCTTTTTGTTGCCTTACCATAGTGACATCCAAATCCTCTATTTAAAGATGATTTCATCAAAGTCCCCAAGATGTGACTGAAGATTCCCCAAATTTTACAGAGAGTCTTTAGGCATACCCAAGATGTCGAACAAAGTGTGTTAGTGTGCCAGATTGAGAAAAAAAAAAAAAAAACAGGAGAAGTTTGCTATATATCAAGTGAGAGTGGACTTACCAGGTTCCATTTCAGAAAAGTGAAAAAAAAAAAAGAAAACTTGACTTTCTATAGAGTCTGAGATAAATCTTGATATTGGTCTGTCTTTAGACCTGGAGATTGGCTCAAAGATAGAGTAGGTCTAAGGGTTTGGAAAACCCATAGTAAAGGCATAAACTGAAGACATATTATAGCCCAGCAACCAGATGAGCAACCCAAAGACCTCTCGAATCATTATGTCTAAAAGTCAAATTTGGGGCCAGAGCAATAGCACAGAGGTAGAACATTTGCCTTGCATGAAGTGACTTGGATTCAATCTCCAGCATTCAATATGGTCCCCTGAGCCTTCCAGAAAAGATTTCTGAGTGCAGAGCCAGGAGTAACCCCTGATTGCCACCGGGTGTGGTGCAAAAACAAATAAAATGAGGGGCCAGGAGAGAGCACAGCGGTGTTTGCCTTGCAAGCAGCTGACCCCAGACCTAAGGTGGTTGGTTCGAATCCTGGTGTCCCCATACGGTCCCCCGTGCCTGCCAGGAGTTATTTCTGAGCAGATAGCCAGGAGTAACCCCTGAGCACTGCCGGGTGTGACCCAAAATCCAAAAAATAAAATAAAATAAAATAAAATGAACAAAAGTTCGTTTGATGATAGTTAATTCATTACTATTAATATAGCAGCAGCAATAGTAGCGATAGTAGTAGTGGTAGAATTTTTCTCTACTGATCCAGAAGGTGCTTAATTTAATTAATAATTAATTAATTAATTTCCCTTTTCACTTTGTCAGTAAGAGCTTCAAGTTAAATGCTGCATCTGATCTATTTAGGGACTGAATATAATAATCTTTTCCTTTTTAAAACTCTGACTCTTCCCTTCTTGTTTTTAGCATAATTCTCTGGTGATTGTCATTGTCTTTATTTGTCCTTGTTAATTTTGTTTCTTTCTCTATGGTAAAAAATTTTCACCCTAGGGGCCTCAGAGGTGGTGCTAGAGATAAGGTGTCTGCCTTGCAAGTGCTAACATAAGATGGACTGTGGTTCGATCCCTGGCATCCCATATGGTCCCCCCAAGCCAGGAGCGATTTCTGAGCGCATAGCCAGGAGTAACCCCTGAGTGTCAAATGGGTGTGGCCCAAAAACCAAAAAAAAAAAAATAATAAAGTTTTCACCCTAAATAAAGGTATTTTAAAGAAGTCTGAAATACTTAAATTCTGAAGTTATTGGAGAAGCATAGAACCCCTGATTAGTCGATGTGTTTTCAGGACCTAAAATGGAAGATCCAATGACTCAGCTTGTTCTTGACAGAAACCTACAAAATGATATCAGTTCTATCTCGGTATAACAAAGTGACTATTCTGTTGGAATCTATTTTACCAATGGAACATTCAATATTGATTATGTTCCTGGTGTTTGTTATATGTTATATGTTCAATATAATAATTAACTTTAACCCTAATAAATAGTCTATAGCAGCCTCTATTGTTTTTTATACTTTAACATTAGAGAGTCTAGTGAAAACCTTAGATCACACAGTTGTAAAGTGGGTAATCAAGCTTGGATTTAGATTTATTTTACCCTCCAATCTTTCTTATTTATTCCAGACTAAAATCTAGAAGTGTTTGGGGTTTTTTTTGGTTTTTTGGGCCACACCCGATGGTTCTCAGGAGTTACTCCTGGCTGTCTGCTCAGAAATAGCTCCTTGGGAGACCAGGATTCCAACCAACCACCTTTGGTCCTGGATTGGCTGCTTGCAAGGCAAACACGGCTGTGCTATCTCTCCGGACCCCTAAAAATGTTTTCTATATCCACAAGTATCCCTACATTCAATAAAGTCATAGAATCTTTCTTTGGGGTCTCAGAAATGCTCTGTCATGGGCGCTAGATTCTAAGACACATGGGCAAGGAAGTTCATACTAAAACTAAAGTTCAACTGTAAAACAAAATTGAGAATCATGATGATAAAAATAATGATCTTAAAATTCCATTTTGAGGGGCCCGGGAGATAGCATGGAGGTAAGGCGTTTGCCTTTCATGCAAAAGGTCATCGGTTCGAATCCCGGTGCCCCATATGGTTCCCCGTGCCTGCCAGGAGCAATTTCTGAGCATGGAGCCAGGAGTAACCCCTGAGCACTGCCGGGTGTGACCCCCCCCCAAAAAAAATTTCCATTTTGAGGGAACAGGGCACTGGCGCTGGAGGTAAGGTGCCTGCCTTGCCTGTGCTAGTCTAGGATGGACCGAGGTTCGATCCCCGGTTTCCCATATGGTCCCCCAAGCCAGGAGCGACTTCTGAGCACATAGCCAGGAGTAACCCCTGAGCATCACTGGGTGTGGCCTAATAAACCAAAAAAAATTCCATTTTGATTAAAGCTAGTTTACATTCCCTGAAAGGCAAATTATCACTAAATTAAATAATATATTTAAGTGTCATAAATGTCTTTGTTGTAGCTGTTAGATTTACTTTGTCATACTGTAATATAAACAATGAACTAAATATCATGTATTATTCTTATGCTAAGAAAATTATAAACGTATCAAAGAACTAAAATTTTAAGGTCAAAATGTATGGTATTATCAGATGTTGACAATGCATTTAAACGTAGTTTGACGTGAAATAATGCATATATGTTTCCTTATGTGAATAATTTCGCGGTTATTTATGTCCTTTTTGTTTGTTGTTTACATGATCCCCTATTCTCTTGGACAAAGACTCTTACATATAAAAGTAGAAATAAATAAGACGGGGCCCGGGAGATAGCATGAGGTAAGGCGTTTG
>PVKC010003005.1:0-40730 GCA_004027635.1 Crocidura indochinensis | reverse complement strand
CCAGCAGAATTTGTGCTTAAAAGATTGGGCCTTGGAACTTGGGAGCAGGGCGGTGGCGCTGGAGGTAAAGTGGCTGCCTTGCCTGCGCTAGCCTAGGACGGACCGCAGTTCAATCCTCCGGTTTCCCATATGGTTCCCCAAGCCAGGAGCGACTTCTGAGCGCATAGCCAGGAGTAACCCCTGAGCGTCACTGGGTGTGGCCCAAAAACCAAAAAATAAAAAAAAGAAAAAATAGTGGGCCTTGGGGCCGGAGCAGTGGCGCAAGGCATCTACCTTGCCCACGCTAGCCTAGGACAGACCATGATTCGATCCCCAAGCGTCCTATGTGGTTCCCCAAGCCAGGAGTGATTTCTGAGCGCATAGCCAGGAGTAAACCCTGAGTGTCACCATGTGTGGCCCAAAAACCAAATAAAATAAAATAAATTGAGCCCTGAACAAAGGAGAGAGCTCTGTTTTGTATAGTATATGATGGAAGATGAAGCACTTGAAGGCAGCTGGCAGAGAGTACAGAAGTAGAAATTCTCAAGCATATAATCTGCAAAATAAGGAAGAGACCATGTTAAGAATATGAGCATATTTGGAGTTACATTTCCAGGTTACCAAGGTTACAAAGCGAGACTGACCATCTCAAGGACATCTGAGTGCATTCCATGGTTATGTCATGTAGCCCAGACTCAGCTGCCCCTTGGCAGCTCCTGCTCTCTGCTGCTAAGCCTGTTTAAAAGTTATGCTGCTTGCAATGGGGCTGGGCTCTGTTTTCCCCATGAGAAAGGCCACTGGGCTTGAACCTATGCTTGTGGAGACAAGAGAGATAGGAATTTAGAAAAAAGTTTCTGTTCCAGACAAGGCATTTTGCCAGGTTACTATTTTCAGAGTCTATTAAGTTTTACTTTTATGGGGCCTGGGAGATAGCATGGAGGTAAGGCGTTTGCCTTTCATGCAAAAGGTCATCGGTTCGAATCCCAGTGCCCCATATGGTCCCCCGTGCCTGCCAGGAGCAATTTCTGAGCATGGAGCCAGGAGTAACTCCTGAGCACTGCCGGGTGTGACCCAAAAACAAAAACAAAAAAAAAAAACCACAAAAAAAAACAAAAAAAAGTTTTACTTTTATGCATACATTGTTTGGGGTCACATGAGTGGTGCTCAGAGCTTACTCCTGGCTCTGTGTTCAGGAGATCATATATGATACCGGGGATCGAACCCAGGTCAACTGCATTCAAGGAAATTACCTTAACCCCCTGTGCTATCTATCTCTCAAACCTTCTACTAAGTTTTAGGCACATCAAAATATTGAGTGAGAGGAGGCTTTGCAGCCTGCACCACTGCCCTCTCTCAGAGTTGCCCCCAGGCACCCTTGCTGGCCTCATCCAGCTGTTTTTTCTTCCCCTCACCAAGTTGTTTTCATTTAACCAAGTGTGGTTTGCCAAAGGCTCATGCCAAGCTTCAGAGAAGAGATGGGGCCTCTGAGAGGGTTTGGTGGTCAGGATTAGGACTGAATCAAAAATCCAGGACAGTCAGGCTCCTCAGTATCCAGGGGTCATTTGCAGAACAGATTCAATAGACCCTGAGGATTACAGGTCCAATAATTAGTTTTAATCCATTAAACAGTCCTCCTCTCCTCTGTGGCCAACCAGGAAGAGGGAGAGGTTAGTTGGAGTGTCCCTGAAGGAACATTCACCTGAGGTCTCTAAGCAATCTGAGATTCTTCCTGAGACCCCAGCATTAACTGGGTGGTCCCAGGCCATCATAGGAAGATTGGGAAATGGGAAAAGGGGAGAAAACCCTGGACTCTGATAATGAGGATCTTTGAGCCAAAGAAGGTCTGGGCAGTGTCACCCATCAAAAGAAATCTCTTAGGCTGAATCAGAGACCCTTTTGAAAGACATTTCCTTGTCACCTACTTATAGGAATGTGTTCTAATGAGATAATGATGAACATAAAGATGTCAATCAGATAAAATAAACAAAGGTCATGTAAATCCCAAACCTTACTAAAAATATAAACACTTTTTATACCATGAGTAGAAAATACCATCATGGGGCCAGAGCGGTGGTGCATCTGTAGGGGGTTTGCCTTGCACATGACTGACCTATGGTGGACTGTGGTTCCATCTCCCAGCGTCCCAGGAGCGATTTCTGAGCGCGTAGCCAGGAGTAACCCCTGAGCATAACCCGGTGTGGCCCAAAAAACCAAAAAAAAAAAAAAAAGAAAGAAATACCATTTATCTTATAATACTAAAAATCATCAAGGCCGGAAGTGTTAAGAAATGAAACTGAATACATCTGACTCCAGTGAACTTCCCAGCCCTTGTCTAAGGAAATCCATGGAAAGTCTTTCATTACTTCTCACCAACAAAAGAATTTGCCCAAAGGGAAAAGTTACAATCAATAACAGAAAGGCCTTGAAAAATTAAAAGCATAGTTTGATATGGTTTCCTACATATAATAGTCTATTTATTCAAACAGTGTTCATAGTTAAAATGAAGAACATCAACTCATTTCTAAAGATTATTCTTTCTTGAAGCTGCTGATTACAAACAAGAGATTTGTAAATCAATGCAGTAAGAAAATGTGTGTGTTCATAGGCAGATAATGTATCTGTGTGAACAGTATGTGATGCAATTAAACTAGAGGATAAATAACTTTAATAAACTCAACTTTGGAGGCACATGAGGAATAAAATCCACGTTGTTTCTAAGTTATGGACACAGCATCTTTTCTCCCCACTGGTTTCGTACCTTAGTGTAATGCCTATTTGCATTTAACCTAGTTATCTTATGTTTGCATGCTTTGCAAACTAAATTACAGAACCAAATTGCCTATTACAATTTCCCATTATGTGACACCGTTACATAGAAACACTTTGAAGCAAGAGGATCATCCCAATATTAGGAAACACTGATTCCATCATGCTAGCAAAGAGCAGAATTAACAAGCTCTTTTCCCAGTTGACAGTGTTGCCTATTCTTTCTCCCCAATGTAAACGCAGTTCCCACTCCAATGAATATCCCTTGCTGATTTCTGGTTAGCAAAATTATGTACACTGGCTGCCTTAGGTACATACTGAAATCATACTACTTCAATTCGACTAGAAAATCAGCTATACATGTGTAACATGATCTAACATTGCTGTTGTTTTATTTTTTAAAGATTAGAACCTAAAATAATATTAGTTTCTAATCTTGAACTTCCACACTCCCTAAACACACTATACCTATAAAAAGTGAAAGCACAATGAATTTTCAGGTACTTAGAGGATCTTTGATGTGTACACCTGGTCCTTTTTGTATGGAGCCATGCAGGAATACAACAATATTCCCTGGATATATTTTGTCCTAAATTCCCAAACCTGCACGAAATACACACATATTTGTGTGGATACATGTCTTTAAAAGTCCTTCTATAGAAGGAAGAAGATGCTTTCTAGATTAAGGAAAGGGAGAGTGGTCAGTCTCATTGATTGGTCTCTTAGCAAATGGGAGGACCTATTTGCTCCTTAGGTTCTGACTTGTTCTCAGTGTCTGGTTATAAAGGCAGAAGTTTTTCCACAATGGAGAGTTCTCAGACAACCTGAATAAATATACCAGAGTGCAAAAATAGCATAAAATGGTGGAAACATGAGATTAACTAAGGCTGAGTAGAAAGAAGAATATGAAAACAAACCCCTCAACTCACAAAAGACATAACATAACAGTCATCACCATTCAACTCTTCGAGTTGAAAGAACATGGATTTCGACTTCCTCATGTACCCTCATTACTTAAAAAGAGGCCTGTATGATAATTACAGCCTCATACAGCTAGTAAAACAGGAACCTTTGGTTTCATGACACTTTGTGTTACAATGATTTTTAACAGAAAGTTTGCACTGTTAGAGAAAAAGAAAAAAATTGGGATGAAAAGATTTCAGTTCACCTACTTGCTTAGTTTTCATATGAATATAGGTAGCAATTCTTTATATTAATAATATATTTCTAAAGAGGAGATTTAAGAGCCAACCAATATTTAGAAAATGAAAATATCTGCAGGAGAAAGCAACTTAATTTTTAATTTCTGGAGGATGAGATGAGAGGAGGGATGTTTTTAAACTCTAAAATAATCAAAGAGAGGGGCTGGAGAGATAGCATGGAGGTAGGATGATTGCCTTGCCTGCAGAAGGTCGGTGGTTTGAATCATGGCATACCATATGGTCCCCCATACCTTCCAGGAGCGATTTCTGAACATAGAGCTAGGAATGATCCCCAAGTGCTGCCAGGTATGACCCAACCCCCCAAAAAAGAATAATTAAAGAGAATAATAAATCTAATATTGTTGCTCAGAACATAATGAACAATGGCTCAAAGTGCTCTCAACCAAGCCAGAAGATAGTACAGTGGGTAAGACATTTGTTTTGCACACAGCAGACCCGAGTTTAATCCCTGGCACTCCATATGTACCTTGATCCTGTCAGAAGTGGTTTTTGAGTACAGAGATAGAAGTAAGCCCTGAGCTTTGTCACATGTGGCCCCAAAATAAATGACCACAAAAATAGTCCTCCAAACCCTCTCAGATTTGAAGGAAATAGTCTAGATTTCTAGAATGATCTTAAAGTGCTTGAGCATGCAGATAAAGGCCATGAATAAAACACCTCTCACTTCTAAAAATTGTTATATTTTCCTTTGGAGATAGTGCATCCTCTTCACCCAAACTAGGCTTATGTCAATTATTATTGCACTGGTCTCAGCAAAGTTTGAGTGGTGATAAATAGAGCCACAGACAGAAATATTTTGTCACTGATTCTGGCTCAACTCTCCTCACTTGAACAGGTGGTTGGGTCTGGCTTTGGTTACTGGGAGGAGCAGCCAGTGCTAAGTGGTCCTGGAGAGAGTCACCTGCACTACAGAGAGAAATAGTGCAAGAGTGAAGTAGAGAGCGAAGATGGAACTGTCTCAGGCTGTCAAAGTCTCTCCCAACACCAAGAATCCCAGCTGGGAGAAACTATGAGTTCAATATCCTTGCTAGATAATTCTGCAGAATAAGATGGTATTTTCAGAAAGCAAGATCTCCTCCCCTGTAATCTTTTCTCTGACTGTCCCAATTTCCGGCTTCTTGTTGCTTCACACCCATGCAGCATGAAATTTAACTCAGTCTTGGGTCCAGGACTGTATCTCTCTTGCACACATTCCCAGTAGGCCCTGAATATTTCCCCTCATCAATTCTAATGAATTTTGTTTAAAGTAAAGCCTCCTCACTTGATCATGTCACCAGTGGCTATAAGTAGGAGCTCTCATAGCTTCTTGATCACTGTTGTTACAGAGACAGGAGACCTGTAGGTTCACCAGCTTCTGTGACCATCACTACGCTCACTAGATGTCTTACAGACACACCAATAATTCCCCAGTACCCCTAACCTCCATCCTTACTGTTCTTTGCTGTTCACTTGTTTATATTGCCAGATCAACAGAACGGATGGCTGCGCCCTCTCTTAAGTCTAAATGTGTCTGAAGTGTTTGCTCTTCTATCATGTGCTGCAGAGCTGGGGCCTCTGACAATGATTGATTTATAGTATAGGTGATGTTACCTTGGCAAATTCAGTGCAAAAAAAAAAAAGATTGCAGAATGGAATTCCTCTCAGATATCTGATTCACAGATATTTTTCTGACCCTGAGAAATACTCTCTTATTTTGGGTTTTTTTTGGGGGGGGGCACACCAGGGCTTACTCCTGGCTTTTGGTGCTCAGGGATCACTCCTAGTGGGTCTAGAGAGCCATATGTTGTGCCAGGGATTGAAGCCAGGTCAGACACATACAAGACATTATACTCTCAACAAATAACCTTTTTTCCACCAAAGTCTGACCCATAAAGCAATAAGTCACTCCCTATGAGTAGAAACTCTCCCAATGGGAAGTGATGGGCAGAGCTGGTTTTCAGGCCTGGGTGAGTCTTGAGGGAAATACCCCAACACTGGGTCTGGAACAGAGACATCCTGAGATCTAGGATGGATTGTCTAAGCAAAGGACTCTTCAGTCATATACTTACTATGAAAAGACACCAATGAGGGTTTGAGAAGAAAAGGAAGTTCTGTTGACCTTTGTAATAGTGCTCAAAGCACAGAACAAACACAACAGCTCACATGGTATTGGAGAACTCTAGATCATGGGGGGCTGACAGCCCAGAGCAAGAGTAAGTGACCTTTCTTATTTTGTTTTGAGTCATATCCATTAGTACCCAGGACATACTTTTGGTCCTGCATTCAGGGATCACTCCTAGCAGTGCTCAAGGGACAATTTGGAGAACAATGTGTGATTGAGCCCAAGGATTGAACCTGGGTCAATCCCATGCAAGAGCAGAGCCTTTTTGGTTTTGCTTTGTTTTGCACAGTTGGCAATGCAAAGGACTTACTCCTCTCTTGCTCAGGAATCACTCCTGGTGGGCTCAGAGGACACATGGGATGGGCAGGGATCAAACCTGTGTCAGCTTTGTGCAAGGCAAGTACAATTTACCTGCTATACTATCACTATAGCCCTAGGCTCCAGTCGCATTCTTAAATTCTACTTGCTGCTTCTTCTCTGGTGAATATCAAAGTCAATGCTAAGTATAAAGAAGACCTCCAGGCTCTTGATTTTAAGAGCGCAAGTCTGGGTGGAATCTTAGGACAACAGAGTGTGAAGAACAGAAAATCTACCTCAATATACATATCTTTGCCCAGAGTGGGTTGTAAGCAGGGCGTATTTCCTGAAGGTTGGGGAGGGCCAGGGGTGCACAGTGCCTCGATGGATAGCAAGTACTGCTGTGACCACAAAGGAATTTACCACAGGAAGTATCCCAGCTGTTGCTGATTAGCATTAGAACAAATTACACAAAGCAAATTGTTAGCAGACATGTTTCCATAATATTTAACTGGTGACAATAAATAAGAACGATTCTCTTTCAAGTGAAGGCCAGATTCCTAGAACCTCCAGCTTCCAATTGTCCATGAAGGGATCCTCTTTCATGAGGAGGAATGGTTCCCTGCATGGGGTGCCTAGGGTTCTTTCCTGGGCTCCATGGCACCTAGTCAGGCTGAAAACTGGGGTCCTGTGTATTTGGTGAGGGGGGCTTCTTCTAGGGTAACATCACCAAGATATGGACAGGAGTTTTTGTACTTCTAGATGTCAGACCCTCTACAGTTTGCATTGCTGGGCTTCTCAGCAATGTCTTCTCTTGCTAGGGAGAGAGGGACTCTATGGGGAGAGAAGGCAGTGCTGTGGCCTCATTTTTGTTGGGAGGGGTTGGTGTGGGATGTGACAAAAAATAAATCACAGCTGTGAGCAGGGTTTACTCTTCCTTAAGAAATTGCTGCTTTAGGTACTGGAGAGCTGGAGAGACAGTACAGTGGGAGACACACTTGCTTTGCCCATGGCTGACTAGGTCTGATCACCAACACATTTGTTCCCTCGAGCACCACCAGGACTGATCCCTGAGTACAGAGCCAAGAACAAGCCCTGAGCACCACCAATGTACCCTCACTCATCCTGTTCCCTCCCCAATCCTACTTTTTGACAATTCTTTATCTTACCTTCTAAAGATTTTTTTTTAAAGAAGGTGAATTGGCCAGAGACATAGAATAGAAATTAAGGTTCTGGTCTTATAAACATCTAGCTCAAGTTCAGATCTGCGAACCAGTTGCATATATTTCCCTGAGTACTACCAGGATTGAACAACCTCTGAGCAGAGAGCCAGGAGTAAACTCCCCCCCACACCCACAATAAGAGAGGCAGCATAGGCAAGAAGGCACTCACCTTGCATGCGACTGCAGTATTAGCAATTTGGTTCCATCCCCAGCACCCCATTTGGTCTCTGGAGCACCACCAGGGACCAATCCTGATCATAGAACCAGGAATATCCTTGAGCACAGCAGAGTGTGGCCTCAATCCCACTCTGACAAAAGGTGAATTATCTGTCTTCTTTTTAACCCTTCTGAGGAGAGCTGAAAGGCACCCAACAGGGCAAATATCAGACACCAAACCTGCTCACACATAGAAAACCTGCCATCTCCTGAGAGAGAGGCCCCACATTATCATTCTTTCAAATCTTCCGACAAATGACTGAATTCAAGCCCCTGGATTTTTCTGGGCATAGCCAGTTCTTTTCAGAGACATGACAATGTTCTGGATCTCAAAAAATAATTTTACTTTTCAAGTAAGAAATACTCTACATGGCACATAAATATAACATCGGAACCCTGAGATGTGGAGGAGAGGCCCTGAGTGTGGGTTTGATACCTGGTCATTATTTTCCAGAGATTCTGACAGTCTTCCTACTCGCTGGTCTCTAAACCAGCCCTCCTCAACTTGGATCTCCTGCATTGCATTCAGATACCATGTTTGTGATTCTTGACGGGCTTCTTCCTAAAGAAAGCAAATGAACTCAAAAGCCCTACTGAAGGGGGTTATGGGAGGCTCTGGGACCACTAAAGTTCCCTAATTGGTCATTTTTTGCCCACTGGCCTCTCCCTCAAACACAGAAGTTTCCTTGGCAGGCCTGGCACCTATCATCAGTCACTAAGCATGCAGGCCTAAAACCCTAAAACAATTTCCAGCTTCTCTTAATTCCCTTTCTCTGCTGGCCGAAGAGTGGTATCAAGTAATAACAGGTTGACATGATTTCTGTCTCTGTGTTTCAAAGAGGGGGTCGCTTTGTTTGTATTTCTTTATTATGGAGGCCTCTCAAGGAATGTACTTTATCCCAGAGATATTCCACCAACCTGTTCAGTGTTTGGGCCTAGCTATGTGATGTTGCTTGCTTGGGACTACCAGGGACATACGTGGCAGTGTTAAAGGGGACCATATAGTGCCAGGGATCCAAACTGGGGCTTCTTACATATTATGCATCTTTCTCCCTGGTCCCTATGGGGACCTAATACATCAAGCATCTATAATAGCTGATTTTATATCATAGTATATCTGTTTTATCTCAGCTACTGCTTCAGATTCTTGCAACTATAGTATCAGAAATACATACATGTGCAAACATGTGCTCATGCACATGCAGGTGCACACACACACCCCACTCATATTTATAACCTGACATCTTCACCAGGAAATAATGTATCTTCTAAAATATTAAAATATTTTAAATATCTTATAAGCAACAAAAATTTTTTTCTAAAAGAGAAAAATGTTTAACAAATCAGTATAATTGGGAAATATCTAAAACATGAGCACACACTTCCCTTAATTTAGAAACATGCAAGATAATGCTGGCATGATTTGCCATGACCCCAAGCAGAGCAACCCTATGGCATCCTAATTGTCATGTCTATGATAGCTGAGTCCCCTCCAGGGAACACACATTTGCTACCAGGTTCCCATGTGGCTAGACTCTTTCAGGTAGGGTAGAGGAAATGGCCTGGTATGTTTACATTGGCTAAGGTGTTTAGCTTTGTGATTTGACAAGATTCTTGAAAGGGGTCAGCATTAATTTTTTTTGTTGTTTGTTTTTTTTTTTTGTTTTTTGGGCCACACCCAGTGATGCTCAGGGGTTACTCCTGGCTATGTGCTCAGAAGTCGCCCCTGGCCTGGGGGACCATATGGGGCACCGGGGGATCGAACCACGGTCTGTCTAGGCTAGCGAGGTAAGGCAGGCACCTTAGCTCCAGCGCCACCGCCCGGCCCCCAGCATTAATTTTAATTAAAGTATTGCTACAATAATTTAGTTCATTAAATGCTTTTTTTTTTAACTCAAAAGAAGACCTGGAAGAAATTCTTCCTAGGTTCTTCCTAGGTTCTTCTCTAGTAGGGTAACATTCATTTTTAAGAGCAATGAGATTTTTTTAAAAGTCAAACCTTAAATATCATGGCTTCAACAATCTGTCCTGCGTAAAGCTAAATGCAAAATGAGATAGCACCTCCTAGAGTATAGATCCTTACCTCTGAAAACTACTCAGTATTTCTTGTTGACATCTTGGGACCTAAAAGTTTTGGGTGCACTCAAATTCATTTATTTGTAGATTGTAGACACTTAAGAGAGTGTCTGAAATTCAGTCAACAGGGTTTATGTGAATGGAAATGACCCACAGCTCCAGAGGACTGAGCAAAAGAGAGATGAGATTTCTAGATCTCATTATTTTCTCACCATCGTTTCTGAATATTTCAGGCATCCAAGGCTTCTTCTGGAAGGGGAGAGGTTCCAAACACTACTCAAGGACATGGCGGGCACTCGTGGAGATACTCAGCCAGTGGGTAAGTGCTCAGTCAGGAAACATGGTTTGCTTGGTTGGGCCCTATAGTGCTGGACTGTGGTAAAACAGATTAATTATGGAATGCTGGATGGTGATGGGTGGTAATTCGATAGATGGATGGTGAGAGGCTTTTCTCTGCCGGCCCATGACACTTGCCTGCAACTCTCTCCAGCCTGCGGGTCTGAGGGTTCAGGATAGCCACGAGGAAATAATCCACAAACAGTCAGGTTTCAGGAGACATCAGCTTTATTCAAGGCCCTAGCAAACAGGTGTGGCTTCAATCATAACCTTTTATGCTGGGTCCATAGACAGCCCTGCACCCAAACTTGTCTCATAACTCTCCATCCTACCAGCACTCAAGGGAGAATTTCCTTCTCCCTTGCTGAGTCTCTCTAATCAATACTCCAAATCCTCTTCCTGCACGTGAGGTAATCCTTTTGTTACCTACCAAAAATCCCTCCCAGAAGTGGGCAGATCTTACTATCAGGTAAGGTTACACAGGAAGAATAGGAGATGGGGGTAACACTGGACCACCCATAGTGTTCAGGATTCTCCAGAACTTCACATGACTGTGCTCAGGAGATCATTTGGTACTGGGGATCAACCCTAATATGTACAAGGCACACATCCTAACCCCTGCTTCATTTGCCTGGCCTCTTCTTTGCTTTTGGGGGAGGGATTAAGATAAACCCGCTGAAGTGACGACTAAAGAGATGGGCTTTCAAATCTTGAAGACTGTCCCCAGATCTAATCCAGGCTGGTTTTGTATATGCCTGTGTCAATGCTTTAAGGAAGAGGAAATGGCCAGGCCAAAGTTGAATTCATTTGAAGATATGTTTTCTTTCTCTGAGGAAACAATTAAAACTAAAGAGGGAGAGACCAGAGAAGGATCAAAAGGACAGAGATGAAAATGTAAACTAGGTTGCATTTCTGCCTAGTAAATCGAGGATACATCGCCCTTTCCTGGACACAGCTGCCAAGGGACAGAAAATCAATTTTTTCCTATTACTACACAGCGAGGAAGGAAACCCATTTGCAAATTGAATTAAACCCAATAATAGCATGTCTGTGTATTCGTTGAGGATTAGAAAAATTAGTCACAGTATACAACTATATTATCCACCAATATAACTAGAAATCAAGACTGTCCCACTTCAATTCTTAGCTGAGACATTTTCCCCATTTCTTTTTTTTTTTTTTTAAAGAAAATCCATGGTTTAATATCACCTTGGCTCTTCCCTGTGTCAATCCATGACACCTCAGCAAAGTCTTTGGAGAAGACATTCCAAGGCCCCATCTGGGAAGCAATGGGCTTCCAAATTCTTTGCTACCTAAGCATCTCAGTCAGTAAGATCACGATCAGATAAACTAGAACCTTCTACATGGCGGTGTCTTCCCAAGCTGCAATCTGTGGAATAAATTCCCAATGTCTGCATCGGAGTCGTCTTCAGAGAAATAGAGCATCAGCAGAGGACTGGGTCTGGGAATTTCATAGGCAGCCTGCCCTCTAGTGGTTTAACAAAAAACTCCAGGCCTCTAGGATTGAAAAGGATTTGGCCCTCTTTGTGAGAGCTAGAGCTCCAATTTTTCCAAATAATGCAAAGTGAGGCGTTAATCTTCGGATGCCAGCTTTGAGAAAGAGCTGAATCAAGCAAGGTTCACAATGATGAGTCCAGTGGTTCTGTGGTATGTTTCTCTAAATCTTTCTTCTCACATCTTTGGAACCATCCATTCAGTCCACCAGTTTCTCATTACAAAAATAGGACCCACTCTCAGGGTGACCAGCCTATATCAGGAATGTAAAAGACAATAAACTTTTCTTTTTTTACTTTTTTGTCCTTTATTTTTTTTCTTTTTTAGCAAATTGTTAACCCAAAGACATCTTTAAAAATGAATGTTGAATTTTTTTAAAGGTAAAAATGAACAAGTCTTATAAGAGGGCAAGTCTTTGTGACTTGATACACACATATATACAATATATATATTTGGTGGCTATTATTGTTAAGAAGAGATTATATTTTACAATGGGCATTGATAAGGCAGAAGATCATTTGAAATCTGGATTTTGCATCTGTCTTTTTGAAACCATCAGAACTTGGCTTGCTTCAGTTTGTCAATGTGGTAGCAGAGCTTCAGCGCTGGCCCCAGCTTCAGGCCCAGGTATTTCATGATCATGTCACTCTTCAGCAGTAGGAGAGCATGGCCATCGATCTCCTAGTGGGACAGGATCAGAAAGCAGAGTGTCCAGAAGATAATCAGTGGAATGAAATGATGGCTACAGTGAAAGTATGGTCAGGGGGTATATAAGGGAACCTGCATTTGCTCAGAAACATCTCTGTGTCCAAGGCTAAACTCTTATGGGGCAAGACATCATTTATTTATTTGTTTATTTATTTAGGGAATTTGGGGCCAAATTTTCAGTGGTGCTCAGGGCCCAGGAGTTAGCCCTGGCTGCATGAAGAGCCAGGGATCATAATGGGGACAGTCACATGCATGGCAAGTGCTTTTATTTTCATTTTGGGGGCTGGATCCAGCAATGTTCAGGGGTTACTCCTGGATCTATGATTCTGGAATTACTCCTGCAAGCTTAGGGGACCATATGGGGATGATAGGTATCAAACTTGGGTCAGCTGTGTGCAAGGCAAAATGTCTTATCTGCTCTACCATCTCTCCAACCCCTAAAAAAAAATGCCAGGCAAATGCCCTAATTCCTGCATTATTTCTCTGGTCCCACATTCACTTTTTGTTACTTTATGTACACAAAGAAATTGGGGTGAACATTCAGGTTAAACTGTTAATTATTAACAGTTGTAAGGTATAATTTATTAACGACTATATGGCATACTTCAGTTTTAGAGTATAATAATTTATAAAGTGGGAAATATGTATCTGAGAATTGAAGAATAAAGTAAATATTTGGGGGGCCACACCGGTGATGCTCAGGGGTTGCTCCTGGCAATGCGCTCAGAAATTGTTCCTGGCTTGGGGGACCATATGGGACGCCAGAGGATCAAACCACTGTCCCGCCTGAGTCTGCCACATGCAAGGCAAACGCTCTACCATTGTGCCATTTCTCTGCCCCTACCGAAAATATCTTTTTAAAATGATTGACTTGTTTATTTACTGGGGGGGGGGAGATTTGGACTATGTCTGGTGGTATTCAGGGTCAATATCTGGCTTTGTACTCAAGAATGATGCTACTCAGGGGACATATGCAGTGCCTAGGATTTGTAGTTGTTATAAAAAATTTTATAGGTAGAGATTCTATGGTTTACAATATTATTAATACTAGTTTCTCATGTGCATGATTTCACCATCACACCGGTGCATCACCAGTGTACCCACCTTCTCCTCCAGGGATCCCCTTGCCTCTCCATCCCAGTCAGTGCCAGGAATTTAAACCAGGATCACAGCAACCAACTCAGCTATGTGCAAGGCAAGTGCCACACCTCTTGTAGTATCTCTCTGGCCCAAAGCAAAAAAACATATATGTGTCCTTCACTCCCCTTATTGAAGGAAACACACATATCCCACCCATGTTCCCAGTATTTCATAGAAGATGTTGATCTTCTCATTGGATTTAGGGCTAAAAGAGCAGGAGCTAAATATGCAGGGTACTGAATGCTTTTATGTCACCTCATAAGTACCCAACTCATAAGTGAGATCTTTAGTTTCAGTGTGACTGTGCTAAGAGGAGGAAACTTGGGTAGGCAATTAGACCATGAACAGTACTACATATCCTTACAAAAAAGTACCTCAAGGAGGAGATATACCATGCTTTGCTTGTGGTTGACTCTGATTAGATTCCTGACAACACGTGAGGTCTTCCAAGCAATGGCAGGGAACACTTTGAGCACTAAGCCAGGAGTAAACCTCGTGCCTAGCTGGGCATGCCCCTGAAGAGATAAAGGCCCAGAGAAGGGGCCTCAGCAGAAGCAGACCTGTATCCTCATCTCAGCACCTCTAGAACTGAGAGACACGTGGATCATGTTAGTATTCAGACTGCCTCTGGCACTCAGAGAGGCAGCCTGAATTGACAAAGATGGAAGCTTCATCTGTTTGATTTTGGTGAGGCCTAAGATTCCCTCTATATCTCTATTTTATTGTTTCTCCAAGTACAACTTGGGTATATATAAATATAACAACATTGGAATGATCCAAGGGGTAGTACTCAGGTGTGATTGGGAAGCACTTTCTGCTTGTTTGTTTAAAAAGGTAGATTTTCAGGGTGACCCTAGAAATTTTTTTATGAAAAGGGGGTGATAACCAAATAAGTTTAGGAACCTTTGTTTGAAGCTCTAATTACTACTTCTTAGATTGTTAATTTTATTTCTTTTTGCCCTAATAGTAGCATACACTATAAAACATAAATGGAATAATACAGCAAGTTAGCTAGTATATTTACATGATTGACTGTGTCAACAGGAGTTTTATTTGTCTTTTCAAATTCTGATACTTTTTGTTTTTATACTTAGTTGAAAGAACTTCTTGTATAGACTTATGGTTCAATGGCATATATTGAATAATTACTTTTTAATAATTTAATTTTTTCTTTAAAATTTTTCATAAAATAAGGGAATGAAGAGATAGCACAATGGCTAGGTTGCTTGCCTTGCAATAGCTAATCTAACATCTTCTATGGCCTCCCAAGCCCTGCCAAAAATGCTCCCTGAGTGCAGAGTCAGGAATAAGCTCTGAACACCACCAGATGTGATCCAAAAACCAGGAAAAAAAATCATCACAATAAAAAACACAAAATGATTGCAATTACTAATGTTTAGTCCCTTTATCTCTCACACACATGCACACAATAGCATTTTTCTTCTTTAAACATCATTTTATCCTTAAAAAATCAGATCTAAGCATCTCTCATTATAATAGCTATTTAATTAACCTGTTAAAATCAAGTTTGCAATTTTTTACTAGTATAACTTTAAATGGTGACCTCAGAACTGAGTTTAGAAGGTCCCTCCCCAAGTGGAATCTCACTCTTCTTCCATGACCCCCACTTGTCTCTCCCAGTTGCCCCTCCCTCTTTCGTACATGCTTTCTGAAGAGCTCCACATGAGGGCCCAAAGACTGGGGGTCGGCATCCATCACGAACCATACCACATCCTCTACAGTCCAGGTGGAGGGGTTCCGGCCTCGCAACCGCCTGGTGTCTGGTCTGTCCGAAGAAGGGCTTGAGGCTGGATACAAAGAAGGACACCATGGCACAGCGTCTTAGTACCACCCCATGCTGGCTGCCACCCTCCAACTGGCTTAGGATAGAGTTCTTCATGGCCCACTGATTTCCCATAATGAAAACCATGAGTGACTGGAGCCTGGATAAGAGGAGGTCTTCTGGAGCACAGCCACTCCCCTCCCTTCAGGACACAAGGAGCATTGGAAGCTTCCTTTACCAACTGCAATTTAGCTTTACATTAGAGCTTAAAGATCTTTCCTGCCAACCTCGGCTTCAATAGCCTCCTAGGTATGTGGGCACCAGAAAAAGCCCAGGGGATTTGGTTCCAGGCTGAAGTGCATGTCTGGCCTACACAAGATTTGGGATTTGCTCCCCTGCCCCATATGACTCCTGGGGACTAGCCCTGGTGGCTCCCATCATTGTTGAGGAGTCCCAAAGCAAACAAAAAGAAAAGTGTGCCAAAATAAAGGTGCAGGGCTGGAGCAGTGGCGCAGGTGGCAGGGCTTTTGCCTTGCACGCGCTAACCTAGGACAGACTGTGGTTCAGTCCCCTGGCATCACATATGGTCCCCCAAGCCAGGAGCAACTTCTGAGCACATAGCCAGGAGTAACCCCTGAGTGTCACTGAGTGTGGCCCAAAAACAAAAGGTACAGATGGGACTGGAAGCACTGAGAATGCTTTCAGGTTTCTCTCAACTGCTGCAGGTCCGCTCCTCTGAAATCCCAGTTTTGAAGGGGTTTCATGACTTTTCAGAGGAGAAAGAGGAGCAGAGTGCTGAGTGTCCCTTTCCTTGGCCTGACCACAAAGGGCAGCTGCTTGATTATCATTGAACCCAAGGAGAATGTGCCACCGGGGAGACTCCATGGTGCAGGACTGGAGAGTGATAGTGCGATTTTTTACTATAATGAGAGGTTGACTATATCCTTTTGAAATTCAGCTTCTCCCCCTTTTTAGCCTGTTTCTGGAGCCTTGGTGTCCTTTCTACTTTCAGTCCCTCATTGCTCCCAATGTGATAGTCTCAAGTTATTGGAAAGAGGCCTTGCACAATCTCCTTCCACCCTCCTGCTGGAGTGTTTTAGCCAATCCTTGTCCATAAGAGGATTTTATTGTTCAGAGTGGTGCCCACTAGCCTACAATCCTGCCTTTCTGGAAACTCCTCTCTACTTTTCTCTGATAATCAACCCCTTCTTGCCTCTGTGAGAACACGATGGTTACTGTGAGGCCCTAAGCCCTTCTAACCTGTTGACAACAAAGTTCTTTCATGTAGCAGATGTCTCAATGGATTAGTCCTTGAACAGATGACCTTTACGCTTAGAATCTTCTTTTCTTTTTATTTTCTTTTTTAGATCACCCAAGTGGTGCTCAGACTACACCCCACGAGAGGCTATTCCTCATGATACAACTAGGCAGAGACTCAGTACAAGGATATGACTATGGGTGACTTCCAAGATTATATCTAGCAACGTTCAGAGGCCATGCAGTGGTGGCGATAAATTTCTAGATTAAATCTCCAATCTTACCACCCTATTTTCAAGCTGGAGGGAAGTAAGTTGAGATTCCACACTTTTCCTAGTCACTTTTCCTATTATTCAGAGTTTGAGATTGAAATACCTTCACTGGCATTTCCCTTCTTTTCTGCCTTCTTTCCTTCCCTTATACTAGTATACCTCATCAGAGGGCCCAGGAGATGAGTTCCTATGGGTGTGCTTCTCCAAAGACAAGAGGGACTGGCTGGTCTGAGACTTTCTGCACATGGGCCCCTTCAGTGAGTAGGGTACAGTTTCACAGTAGGTTGGTGGGGAAGAATTATTCATGCTCCTGAATGTGGTGTCTGGTGATTTCCCTACCTTGGGAGCCATCTGCCTCTCAATCGGCTGCGCTAAGCAGCAAGGAAATGGTCTTGGCTTCTCGGTCCCTCCCCTTTTGCGAGAGAGTTAATCATGGCCATAATAGATGCTCTGATTACAAAGCTGGAAGTCTGTGGTGCCAAGAATGATTTTAAAGGGATCAGAGCAGAGGTCAGATCTAGTTTCCAATATTTCGCAAGAAGGAAAACCCACCAGGCTGGTGGATTCCCTGCCTGATTCTCAGAACCTTCATCCTTTGGGGGAAAGAATCAGAGTCCAGTTTCCCCAGGAGTCACATGTGGGCTGTCAAGCAGGGGAGTTGGCTTGCTGAAAAGGCTGGAGGTGGAGGGAGGGCCAGGCTCGGGGAGTGACCCAGCTTGTGGAGGCACTGGACTCCTCTGCCTGCTAAGCACCTTTCTCACATTTTCTGTTGGAGCAGAGCCGGGCCACCCCAGTTCTTCTGAGGCACCAATGGGCAGATAAAATGGAGTTGCCACATTGAGATTCTATGCACCAGCTCAAGCACCAAAACTCAGTCTAGAAGGAAGAGAAATGGAACCTTGTGGTGGCAGGTTTGTAAAGCCTTTGCAGCAATCGATGCTTGCAAAGATAATAAATCCTCTCTCTCTCCTCCAGCTGCAGTGAGGTGTCCAAAAGATGGATGGGTCTGACCTGACACAGCCAGGCCAATCAGAAGAGAGGGGCCAAGGCTAGGACATGATGGATGTGAAAATATCTTGCACCTAAAGGAACAAAGTGGGTTACTTTCCCTTTGAGATTTTCCTAGATGACCTGCAAGGAGTCTGGGAGTAGAGTACAGGGCAATTTGTGTGTGTGTGTGTGTGTGTGTGTGTGTGTGTGTGTGCGCGCGCGTGCGTGCGCGCGCGCGAATGCGCGTGTGTACAATTATTTATGCCTCTGAATGCAGAAACTTGAGCCCAACCAACAGTGATCTTTGAGTTCAGAGGCAGGAATAAGCCCTGAGCACTGCTGGGTGTGACCCTCAAACCAACACAAAAGTGCATCTGAAATGAAAGCCCCACCCTCTCTTAAAGACCCTTGGTTGTTGAGCAGGAGCCAGCTGGACAGGCCTGGGCTTAGGGGAAGGGACAGTGGGTCCAGCTCTCAGCTCCACCTAGGCCTGGTCCCTCCTGCAGAAAGCCTTTCTTCCACAGGAGGGCCCCGGCGAACTTCACACCAGGGCCATGTTGGGCAACTCTTCTGGTGATTTCTTTTGCAAGTATATTCACAGCACTCTGAGGAAAGAGGGAGGAGAAGCTCAGCAGCTGCTGACCCAGATTTTATCCCAGGTACCACCTAGGATCTCTTGGGCATGACTGGTTGTGGCCCCTGAGCACAGAGCAGGAGAAAGCATATCACAAAGGTTATCAAGAGCCAGCTGGGAATAGCCTCCAAACAAAAAACAAAAAGCAAAAAATTCCAGTGGTAGTTTTGAAAGACAGGCTTAGGAACTTGAAGTCAAATTTTTGGTCAACACTTTACCCATCTTCCTTTGATCTTCACTTTCTCGGTTTATCAATTTAATTTAAGAATACTTAAATAATCACTGGCATCCACTATGTGACAAATTAAAAAAAAGTAATTTATAATTCGTAAATAAGGTGTGTCCAGAGTCAGTGCTCAAGAAATAGCTCTTTAATATATGTCTCAAAAAAGCAGGCTCCTGGGGCTGGTGCGCTGGCAATAGAGGTAAGGTGTCTGCCTTGCCAGAGCTAGCCAGCAGCGGTTTGATATGGTCCCATATAGTCCCCCAAGCCAGGAGGGACTTCTGAGCACATAGCCAGGAGTTACTCCTGAGCATCACCGGGTGTGGCCCAAAAACAAACAAACAAACAAACAAAAACAAAAAAAAGGCAGGCTCCTTTCTCCTGGGAATGGGAAAGATTCAGGCATGAGAGGGCCCTCCTAAAGAGAGGCTGGGAGGAGGATGTCTGCTGATGAAGGAATAAAATGCTGCAGGAGCAAGCAGAGGGAAAGAATATTTGTTTGGTTTATTTTTCTGGGCGACAACCAGTGGTGCTGAATGCTCAAAGTTACTCCTGGCTTTGTGCCTGGGAATCACTCTCAAAGGTACTTAGGGGACCATGTGATGCTGGGGATCAAACCAGGGGTTCCTGCATGCAAAGCACATTGAGCCACCTGTTGAGCCACCTGGGGAGGGGGGCTGGAGGAGGAGGAATACCTCTATGGGGGAGATACCAGCTCCCTACCCAATCTGTTTTCATTCCTTTCTTTGTAATAGCATCCTTAATTTCCAGTTGCATTTATGGCAGTGGGAATTGAAACCTTATTTTCTGTTCTCCTGGCTGCTGCTGGTACTGCTCTTGTGCCTTTGCTCTCCCCCACCTTCCCCTACTCCTTGCTAAAAAGGTGCTCCGGGTTTTTTCGCATTTGCAGATTCACTTAGTACCCTAGAGAAAGCACAGTTAAAAAGAACCTTGGCAGCATTAAAGACTCCTACAAATGGGATGATTTCCTTTCCCTTCAGCATATCACAAAGGTTCAGCCATGAACTTCAGCTGTAAAACCCCCCAACAGCTTTAGTGACTGTGGCTCTGTGCCTCTGAGCCTCTCACCAGGCCCTGGAGTCCTGCAGATCATGGCTGCTGCAGTGTTCAGAGAATTGGCCAGGTGCTAGTGAGGTTTCTCTAAGTGGTCAGACAATGACAATCAATTTTTGCCATGGTGGTGTGCATGGCAGTGGGTGCTGGAGGGAGGTTTTTTCCACCACAACCCATTTAAAGAGCTGAGCTCCCAGATACAGCTCTGGGATAGTCAGGATTAACTCCAGAACAAAGAGCTACAGAGGTAAGGACTATGGAAGGTGGGAGAGTGGTTGAAGTGGTATGGTAGGATACTTCTGAAGGTGACTAGAAGGACTGGGCACAGCATTGTTTTTAAGATCTTTGAGGGGTCCTAAATCTCCCTCCTATGGGGAGCCAGAAGCACTGAACTGGTGCAGCTAATTGGTGAGGATGGAATTCCCCATCCAAATTGATACTCCCTTCCTGTTCCAGCTTTTCTATGCTGAAAAAGTGGGACATGAGCTTCCGCTGACCTGAATGAAAGGGGCCAAATCTTTTCTTCAGGGATGATCTCAGGCTGCACTCAGGAGCCCCAGTGTCACCCTCAGTGGTACTCAGCCACCAGGCAAACAACTCAATTATTGCCCCATGATGCAGGTCCACACTCTTGCAGGGCACAGAGGGCCAACATGGTACCAGGGCTGGAACTTGGGATGAAGAATATGCATCTCCCACAGCGCTATCCACAGTGCTACCCCCAGTGCCACCAGATCTCTGAGTACTTCTGGGGAGGCCCAAATTAACAAGCCAGTAGGCCACTCAAAGGCAGAAGGATAGGGAGAAGTAGGGCAGGACAGTGGGGAAGGCACAGTCTGAGGGCACTGGGGCCCTATTAGGGGCACAGAGACAGTGAATGTCTATTAAGTTCATGACCTGTCCCAGATATTGTGCCAACTTGATGGGTTGAGCTTTGGAAACACTCAGTGCTGCCCTCTCTCATTGACTCTTCTGTCTGGGTGTGTAACAGGTTTTTTGGGAGGGTGAGCTGTGGGGAGCCTGACTTTTGATAGAATATCCATTAATGGAGGAACCATCCTTCAGGCTACCTTCTCCTCCTTAGTCAATAAGGCTTCTTCTGGGTCAGCTGTGACTATTCAGGGAGTGTATCTGGAGGACCTTTGACAATAAAAAATAGCTGGTGAGGGACTAGAGAGATAGTACAGGTATAGGGCATTTGCCTCACCTGTGCTACCCTGGATTTATCTCTAGTACCACATATGGTCTCTGCTAGGAGATCACAGCCAGGAGTGCACAGAGCTAGGAGTAAGTCCTGAGCACTGCTGGGTGTGATCACAAAACTAAAAAAAAAAAAAAAAAAAAAAAAAAAAAAAAAAAAAAAAAAAAAAAAAAAAAAAAAAAGCTATTATGGTGCTTACTCAGGTCATAGGTGGTGAGCCAAGGCACAGAAATGTGACTTGCCAAAGGAAACCGCCAACCCTTGTGGAGTTCTCGAGGAATAAGATGGAGATTTCTTGGCCTTTAGGCCTGTGAAATCTCCCCAGTTGCAGAGGTATCAGTGACTCCTGAACTCGAGGCTAGACATTAACCCTGAATACAGCCAAATATGGCATCAGAACCAAAAGACAAACCCCTACTCCCCCTAGAGCACACCTCCTCCCCAAAACAACCATGAAATACAACAACCAATGGTGCAAAGGAGACTGCGCAAAGGTTAAATATGTAAGAGTCCACACATCAGGAAGTGACACTGTAGGTATTCAACTCTACACCTTGGACCCTACTTCCCACAAGATTACCAAAATTGCCTACTACATATACCACAGGACCCCTGTTCCTGAATTCAAGGCGGAAGTTGCTTTCTTTTTTTTTTTTAATCATTATTTATGAACCAACAAACAAAAATATATTGGCAGAGCCAGTGCTCAGCACATGTCCACTATGCTGGTGACTGGGCCACTAACTCCTGGGTCACTAAAGCAGTTGGACTGCTGTGAAGGAAAGTGCTAGATTACTGGGATCACTTGGTTCATAAATAATGATTAAAAAAAAAAAAAGAAAGCAACTTCAGCCTTGAATTCAGGAATTTTTTTGTTTGTTCATTTTTACCTGTGCTGCCTGCCCACTGGGCAAGGGGAAACTCTTGAGCATCACTTGCTTCTTCGTTGTTTTTTTTTTTTTTTTTTTTTTCTGACAGGAAGCCTGCCTGTATTCATTGATGCCTTGACAGACCAAATGAAATGCAAAAGACCCGTGCCCTGCTCCCACCCCAAGCCTAGGGTAGCCCACCAGGTCTTATGCACTTCCTTTTTTCCTTTCTGCCTTTCTGACCTCTCATGACCCAGGACAAGGAGACTGTCAAGACTTACAAAGCCATAGAGTATGGGTTCTTGAATTCAGACACATCCTTCATCCTGGAACTCTTAAACCACAAAACAAATTTTTCTAGTCTTTGGATCCTTGTGCAATTTGGAGACCACTTATTCCTGCAGCCTAGCTTACTCTGAGACACCAATTTCTTTACTTACAGTCAAAGGTTGAGGTCAGGTGCCTTTGAGAGCAATAAAAATCATAGAGGTCTTGTGAAAATTTCTAATTTCCCCATGGTCCCATTTGCAAAAACAACCCTCCCCAACAAACACATACACACATGTGGTGGTTTGGCCGGGGGAACTGGGGATGGGGAACCCTCTTAGGGCTATATTACCACATCTGATTCCATCCAGAGAGGTCCCGTTTCTTTTGGGGCTGGAGCCTGGGGGCCTCAGTCCAGGTGCTGTGGTGCCTCTGGGGACTGTGGTGCTGCAGTGAGGACCACCGGCTGTGAGGGCTGGGTGTCCCCCGAGGGCACCATCTGCAGAGTTCTGCCTCTTACAGTACACGGAAGAGGTGGTGGGCAGTGCGTTTCTGTGGTTAATGGCAGAAATGGACGAGTCCATGCTGTAGCGGCTCATGCTTAGGAAACTTGCTAGACAGTCCTCAGTGGAGACAATTTTTGCTGTGTGAGAGAAGGAAGAGCAGATTAGCTGAGATGAGGGCAGAGTTCTTGGAGACCTCTAGTGCACAATTGGCCAACCTTGGCCAACAGCATAGGCACCAGGCCTGTGGCAACACGAGCAATGGAAGAAAGACCATCACAGTATAATCCCCAAAGTAGCTCCTGAATGAGGAGACACCCAACTAGTCAGAGTGCATGATGATTGGGATGGAGGAAGTCTTCTGCCTGCAAAAAGGAAAATAGATCTTCCTAGTTATTGAGAAGTTGGAAATAAAACCCTGACAAAGCTCATTGGCTCTCCATGGTTCTGCCTCTAGAAAAATTTCTGGAAGCTTTTTCGATTCTCTATGTGTTCCTTTAACTAATCAGCCCCCTTCTTACCTGTCTCACCTAGGGCTTCTGAGAGAGGCAGGTAGAAGTTCAAGGTGCCAGAGGCAAGAGCAGCATCTGGATCATGAGTGAGAGAGGGGTGATGGGGTGCCCTCCTATTCTCCGCTCTCAGCACCAATGCATAGGAAGGCTTGACATTCTGTTAGTGCTAACCCAACAGAGACACAAGTGCTGATACTCCCTAGACACTACAATGAGAGATGAAGAGGCAATGTAAAGTCCAGGGGTCTGGAGAACCTGCCAAACTCATCATCAAGTAAATCAAATTTGTCTACACCTTTAAATCTCAGTCTTCTAGCTAATTCAACTCTGTGTCAGTTATGTGTAGCTGAATGGTATATGTGTGCTTTGAGGCAGGAAGTGGGGAATGTTGGAAACAAACTATTATTTTAAAAACAAGAATTTTTTAAAGGAGGAAGTCCAGATAAATTCTAGAACTAGACAGAGTAGGGGCTCTATTTTAGTAATTCCTTCTTTTCTATCCGTTCAGTCTGGATAAGGTCACATTTCTGTACCCCATCAATAAATACCCACATGCTATGAACATATTTATGCATACTTGTAGGTAACACCCACCTATTAACCCAAAAACATAGCTATACATATTTGTAGATAACACCCAGCTATTAACCCCTTTCCCATAATCTTTCCTTTGATATGTAAAAACCCACCTAGATAGTATTTCTCTCTCTTTCTCTCTCTCTCCCTCTCTCTCTCTCCTCCCACCTTCTCCCTCTTGTTGAATTGGTATTGGTTTAATAAAGAAAGAATTCTGCTTGGCACTGAGAGAGATACCACCAGATATAGACTGACTTCATGGTTCTCTCCTGACTGACTTGCTTTATTAATCCTAGTTATTGTGGCTACCCTACCTACTTCTGACCCCTACCTGGGGTGATCTCACAAACATACTCAAAGAAAATGCAATAGAATAACAAGAAACAATAGATTCTCCTTGGTTGGCCAAGGGAGAAATACATCAGGAGCTGTAGGATCCATATGTCTTTTCCATGCCAGGAACCTCTCACAATGCAGAGATTAAAAGATTAAGATCTGATTCTGCTAGAGGAGCCAGAAACTCTTCTTACAGATGGGATTGCACATGGAAGTAAATGTCATTGCATATGGGATTCAGCTAAAGCAATAACCAGAATGATTTTGAATCTGTAAATACTTACATCAAAAAAGAATACAGGCCAGAGTGATAAATAGTATAGCAGGTAGGGAACTTTCCTTGATACAATCAGGTTTGATCCCTGGCATCCCATTTGGCCCCCAGAGCACCACCAGGAATAATTCCTGAGTTCAGTAGTAACCCCGAGTACCACTGTGTGTTCCAAAAAGAAACAAAAAGAAATTATCTAAATGTAAATATTCCAAGCCAATTACCTAGCACTCTAGATTAAGAGAGGAGAGAGGGAATGGGAATGAAACTAAAACTAAAGCCAGTAAAAAGATGGAAATAAATATTAAAGCAAAAGTTAAATGTATAACAGAAAATATAAAAACAAATGAAACCAAAAGCTGATTGTTTGAAAATATGAACAGAATATGTAAGGTTTGAATTAGAGTGACCAAAAAATAGAATTACTAGAAACAGAAAGACTAGCTAAAAATTACTAGAACCATACATAAGAACTTGCATCGTCATCAATCTAATAAAAATGTAAGGAGCAAATTAGGAATACTACGAATTATAGGCCAATAAATTAAGTAACTTAAATGGTAAAGAGAAAACTACCATAGTTTTTGTGCCATAAGACGCACTTTCCCCATCCCAAAGGTATGTCTCATAGACCAAATGCCATCTGGAGCTGAAGCCTTAGTGCAGAGGAGCATCTAAAAACTATGTGCGTCTTATGGTCAGGTGCATCTTATAGAGCGAAAAATATGGTAATACAAAGGAAAAACCCAGGTAAAACTATTAAAAATAAAGAAATCACTTAGTGATCAACATATAGTCACAAAGAAGCCCAAATCCAGAGACCTCACAGGTAAATTCTATCAAGATTTAAGTATGGGGGCCGGGTGGTGGCGCTGGAGGTAAGGTGCCTGCCTTGCCCGAGCTAGCCTTGGACGGACCTCGGTTAGATCCCCCGGCTCCCATATGGTCCCCCAAGCCAGGAGCGACTTCTGAGCGCATAGCCAGGAGTAACCCCTGAGCGTCACTGGGTGTGGCCCAAAAACCAAAAAAAAAAAAAAAAAAAAAGATTTAAGTAAAAAATTAAAACCAATTCTTTATAAACTCTTTGAAAAAAAAGTGCAATAATGAGTTAAACATGTTTTCCCCTCTCTAAAATTTATATGTTGAATATTTAACCCCCAATTTTGAATATTTGGATATTTGCAAGATCTTGTAGGGCAGTCCAATAAGCACTGTTTGTTGGTCTTCTGGTTAAAGATCGTACAGGGTTTAGGGTACGTGCCTTGCATAGCTGACCCCAGTTTAAATTCTGACACAGGAGTCACTCCTGGGCACAGATCCTGAAATAGAACCTGAGCACCACTGTAAGTGACAGGCCTCCCCTCCCACTTGAAAAACCCCTTCAAACAAAAACTAATAGCAAAAATGATGCTTGGAATACTTAGACACAGGGACAGCCAAAAAGCCAAGAGCTCACAGGCTCTGAGCCTCCCACTCTGTGGCAAGTACGGTGCTACCAGATACCTCCGGGATCCTGGTCCCTGTGCTCTCACCTTGATGAACTCTACAGTGTCTCTTCACTTTGGGTTGGGAGAGACCAGTAGGACCATATCAATGTGCAGGCCACAAAGCTTTATACTAGACTGCTTCCTAATGGAGTAAGGAAGAGAAAATGGAACATTAACCTACCCTGATCCACACTAAACTGTTAGCAATGAAGCTACTATCACGTTCTTTTTATTGGGACCTTTGGAGTCTGGGATACTAAATCTTCTGGCATCTCCCCTTGTCAGGAGTTTAGTATGTGTGAGGAATTCACTCCAGAAGGCATCTAATAAATATTTATTAAGTAGATGTTTGGTCCAGTGGTGGCAGCAAGGCAGCCATGTCTCAAATGCTACATTAATATTCAGATTATAAAGAACTGAATATAAATGCTTTATGTATATGCATGATACAAGAAAAATATTTTAAATATTTATTTTGCTCATTAATTATTGTATATCCAAGTTAAATATGCCTATGGATTTTCCTAGTCTAAGATAGGAAATGCAAATAATTCATCACTCTGTATAATTGTCAGAAAATGTAAAATGCAGATGGGAGATCTTTCTCTGCTTACAATGTGTAGCAACAGCAAACAGGGAACATAGATTTTATTGGTTTAAAAAATCTGCTGATGTCCGTGGGGGAGATTTAAGGTAATAAAATCCAGCTTCTGGGCTCTGATCCAAATGAATTCATCAGAAGTAACAATGACTTGAGAGAGCACCAAGCAGGAGTCCTGTACCCAGCAAGGGAGGCTGGCGATATGGATGCGTGCCAGTGAACACCCCAGGAGACTCACCCCAGGCCTGCTTTGGACTCTGCAGAGTCTGAAGTTCCCAGGAAGCCAGGGTATTTTATACCAGGCTGCCTCATGATGGAGTGAGGAGAAAAAGAAAGCAGGTTTGTGCATACCTCGGGCCCCACATAGAATTGATGGAGACATCTGCTCAGGCCCAGTTCAAGTAGCCTCTTCCCCACACCCCATTTGCAGTAGGGGCAGTGACACTTTGCACATCCAAGTGCAAAAGTGACTAATCCAGGCCCAAAAGACAACATAGGGCTTAGGGCACTTGCATTGCAAGTATCTAACCCTGGGTTAGTCCTCGGCATTGCAAGAGGTCATTTCTGAACACAGAGCCCTGAGTACTCATTTGTCCAGAAAGTAATAAATCAAAATTTAAAAATTATGTTTTGGTTTTTGGGCCACATCTGCCTGGGCTTAAGGCTTACTCCAGGATTGGATACTGAGTGCAAAACCTCATGTGTATAAGACTTGTACTTCAGACCACTGAACCACATCACCAGCTGAACATTATTTTCATTTCTTATTTTATTTTATTGATGGGAGGAAATACCGTCCAACTGGTGCTCAACTGACCCAGGCCAATCCCCAGTGGTTTTCAACTGGTTAGTGGTTCAATGTGAGGGCCTAAGGATATGGTGCTGCTGGACATCCTGTAGTGCCAGAGATTTTCCAGTAGATTCTGGCAGCACTGGGAGCCTCCCGAGTTATACCCAGCAATGTACAGGAGGCTGCATGCTCAGGAGGATCAGACCCAAGTCAGCTCAAGCCAGGGAGACACCTTTTGTTTTGCTTTGTTTTGGTTTGGGGGTCAGACCTGGCAGTGCTCAGAAGTTACTCCTGGCTCTGAACACAATAATTATGCCTGGTGATATGCAGAGGATCAAACTTGGGTTGGCTGTGTGCAAGGTAAGTGCCCTACCTGTGATACTATCATTCAGGTCAGACATGAACCTTAACCTCTGTACTATCACTTGAACCTGAACATTATTTTTTAATAGTCACATATTTTAGAGTACATAAGTAAGATTAAACTATGGTTCCAATGCTATGGTATTGTTTATGTTGACTAAACAGTGATGCTTATAGAATGAATTGTGTCAGTGGTAGAGCATGTGCTTTGATTATATGAGGTTCTAGGTTCAATCTCTGGTACCACACACATGCACACACGGATAGAGAGAAAATTTACCTAAAGGAATATTCTTAAACATTTCTGTGGGGGGGGGGCATTGGTGGTGGGAATGTTACACTGGTGGAGGAGGGGGTGTTCTGTTTATGACTGAAACCCAAGTACAATATGCTTGTAATCATGGTGCTAAATAAAAATTAAATAAATAAAAATAAATTTTATGTGTAGAATAAGAGAAAAAAAATATCTATACATCTTATTCAGACATCTGAACACCAGAATGCACTGAACTAGCTGCAACCTCTTTCTTCAGATGGGGAGATATCCAGCAAAGAAAAAAGAAAAAGGTGTATAACCAAGCCTTTTATTAAAAAAAAATAACACCTCACCCAAAGTCATTGTTTACTTTCCTCCAGTAGGTTATTGTGCTTCTCATTGTCTGAGAATTCTTCCTTTCATCTAACCCCAACTTGTTTGCTTTAGTTAAAAAAAGAGGAATGCTGAATACAAACGTATTCTATCACTTTGTTCTATCCCAAAGTGCTAAATCATCCAACACACAGGTAGATGAATTATAGATGTGCAAAACTTGCTCCAGGCACACAGAAACTGCTAAATCCATTCCTTAAAGTAGGAAAAAAGAAAGTGTTGGGTTTGTACTGGGAAAGAGAATCACAAGTTTCTAGTGTTGGTTGTGTGGCTACTGCTGAGTGAACAGCAGGTGGGGCCCCAGACCCGGCTCTGCTGAATTGTGTAATTTCTCTACTCAGACTCAAAACTGCTCTTCCCTCTCTCTTCTCATCTGAAATGAGGTGCCTGGTCCCAGGCTCCTCCTAAGACAGGGGATCCGCAAACTCTAGTGAAGGGTATTTAATACCTGCATTAAACACCAGCTTTCTTTCCTACACCCCTACCACACAACTGACCCTTATCCAAGTTGCTAATGATGCCTCTCATAAACCAGTCAGTCTTTCCTCCAGAAAAAGGATTAATCTGCTTTTTGCACCATCAAAAGAATGGGCTTAAAAGAAAGGGATATGCAAGAGGGCATGTTTGAAAAGTTAGTGTTTCCTGGATTAGGACATTTTCTGGAGAGTCAAATGGTCTTTTTTCATTAATATTCCTTTTTCTCACAGAGAGAGAGAGAGAGAGAGAGAGAGAGAGACAGAGACAGAGACAGAGACAGAGAGAGAGAAAGAGAGAGAAACAGAAAGAGAGAAACAAAAGAGAGAAACAGAAAGAGAGAAACAGAGAGACACAGAGAGAATGTGGTGTGTGTGTATGTGTGTGCCATGTACACGTGAACATATTCCTTTCTTTCCCACATGTCCTGGAAAACACTCCAGCACTATTGGCTTTGAGGATGCCTGGTACAGCCCTAAAGACTCAAGCAGGATCACCTTGGATGAGGAGAAGAGCCAAGAATTGGAAGTGGAGAGAGGCATAGGAAGGAGAAAGCCCAGAGCTGAAGAAAGCAAGAGAAGCAGGGACGAAAAAGCCATATGTGCAAAACCTAGACAAAAACCAACTAAGTTTTAGTCTCTGCTATTGCTAACCAACTTTCAAGTAGGATACAAAACCCAACTGCTCACAATGAGGGTGCTTGATTGTTTTATTTATTTTTAATTTTATTAAAGCACCATGATTTAGCAAGTTATTCATAGTTGAGTTTTAGCCACACTATAGTCCAGTCTCTAGTCCCACTGCTGTTGTCTTCTGCCTGAAATCAGGGTTCCTAATTTTCCTCCCACCTACTACCCATCCCTACCCTGCCACCCTGACAAGTACATTTTTGAGTTTGGTTGTGGAAACTTGGGTCTCTTACTTTCAGTATTGTTAACTATATAGTTTGGTATACACTTCCTTTACACCACCAATGTATTCGTATCCTCCTGACCCTTGCTCTCCATTGCTTCAATCTATTTCATTAATATATACATACACATATATACTGGCATTTTTATTGCATTGCCTAATCCTCTAGAGGCCCCCCAAACAAGACAAAAGTATTCTCCCATAATAACTTCCCACTTATTATACACCTATATTATATTCTTTTCTAGCATTAAACATTCCTTTCTATCTCTGATACAGAATCTCCCTCTCATACACACACTTAAGCATGCACATGCACCCTCTACTCCCCACCCATCTCCCACATCAGGCACATCTTCCTAGCTGAAGGAGCAGCTGCAGAGAGTGAACATCCTGTAACCCACACAGCCACAGGCTCTCAGGCTGGGGGGTCAATTGCCAGCATGTCTCCCCAGCTCTGCAGATCTGAAACCCTGTCCAGGGACAAGGAGATCCAAACAGAAGATCTGGATCCAGAGGGCTCCTTTAGTGTACTGTACAGCCTGGTGCGGCATTCTTTAAAGTGCCGGCAACCTCACAGATTCCTTGTCCTGCAACTCAGATTAGAGCAGGAAGCAATGCCACAGGTCCGATAACACTGTTGCTTGAATAGCAGTGGATTAACGATTAGCAGAGGCTGTGCCAGGTATTGCCACCTAAGGTGCCTAGTTGGTTGGCTCTGGAATTCAAAGAAAGAAATCAGCAGGGAGAGAAGCCCAAAGAGGGAAAGGAGCAGCGAAGAAGTCCCCTGCCCCCAAACAATAACATGTTCCTAGAATTGCTGCTCCGCCCCGCTCAGAGTCAGAGACACAGGGAGATTGTTTGACCTACCTGGATGGGTGGCTGTCTCCCTGCCACCAGCAGCCTCTGGTCGCTGCCCCTTTCTTGGTGCACTTGCTCAGTGCTGCTGAGAGAGTCAGAAGGGAGCTAAGCTCCCTTGCTGGGAAGAAACCAGCAGCCTTCCTCCCTTTCGCTGCCTTTCACTGAGGCTTCTGTGAAGGTTTACAGACTTTCTTTTCTCAGGCTCAGTCCCGCCCCTTGTTCTTACTCAGATAAGCTCATCTCGTTTTACCCTGGTCCTAGCCTTCCTGGTTCAAAGGGCACCAGGCTCAGCACTGAGGAGGCACAGCCTTTCCTTCACTTCAATCACAATTTTCATTATCTTGGTCCCTGGCCAGTATAGATTTTTCTCTTGAAGCTTGTCTCTCTGTTCAGACCCCTCTGCCCTCAGAAGCAACCTCGTGACTCCTCTCTGGTCCATGGAAGTGCATTTATCTTTTTCTCTCCTAATGAGATGCATGGAAACCAACCATTGTTTTACCACTTGACCTCATGGATTTCTCCCCGCCATGTGTCCCCCAGTTGGTTGTAGCTTTGTTCTAAGCTTATGGGTAGATTTCCTCTATGGAATTTTTTGCTGAAAGTCAGTCCCTCTGATTCGGATGGTCTTGCAGCAGTACTAATACTGTCTCCTTGAGCACTCCCAAGATAAGGGAAAAGCAAAGGTAGAGATGATTTTCTATAGCTGTGACTGATTCTTCCATAGTCCTCATGCAGAAGAAACTTGAAAGTTGGGGCCAGGGATATGGCTCAGGTGGCAAAACCTCTGCTTCGCATGTGTATGTGTGTGTGTGTTGGGGGGGGGGGGCTCAAGTTCAATCTCTGCACTGCACAGCCCCCAAGAGTAACTCCTGAGCACTGCAATAGTAATAGTGGGGTTTCATCAGAAGAGGGTTTGGAGGCCTCGAACAGAGGTTTTGCGCAAGTTTCTGGTCTTGAGTGAACACCCTGTCTCTCGGACACATGGAACTTTGTAACACTGCACACACCAGCACAGCAAGCTGCAGGAGGTACTCTGTGATAGCCGAGGGGAAGGAAACCCTCTAAACAATGAATGTGCTTGGACATGGGTTCTCTCCTCCTCCCCTCAGCAGCTCTGGAGACTCAGCCTGGGAGCCAGTGATGGGGGAAGGGGCGGGCAGCATAACTCTAGACTCAAGGAAGCTGTGAGAGAATAATTGTGCCCTTAAGTCACTTGTTTGGGGAGTGGCTTGTTATAAGGAGTCTGATAACCAAAACAGATGGAGGGCTATTTGGTTTCTGCAAACTCTGTTCACATTGGAAGTAGTCATGGTAAACTCAGCAGCAGCTGGGATGTATCTGTCTCTACAGCAGCAACATCATACCTTGTCTCATTGTCTGCTGAGAATTTGTGGGATTATTTTGTTCATTGGTGGTTTTTCTGATTATGTGTAGGACCCAAAAAAACCATCCCCAAATAGAATAGAGGTTTCTGGGGGTTATCTAGAAATTTCCTGGACTTCAACGTAGCATCACTTCTGCTTAGCATGACTTATTTCCACTCTGGCTCTGATGGTGATCTTTTGATAATGGTGTGGATGTCTACAGATATTACCTTAAGGTCCAATATAGCATAGGGTTTTAGTGCAACGGAATAAGCTCTAGCGGGTCCTGATGGTTTGACAGTGGCTTCATGCCATGGCCTTGGTCATTGTTTCCGTGCTCTCTGCACTGACATATACATCAAAGAGCCTAGTCCCATCTCCTTGGATCTCCTTTGTGTCAGCTGACCCAGATATCCCCAGAATTATCTGGCCAGCTGCACAGGGATGGTGAGATTGATGTGTAAGGAGTCAATTAGAGGTCGGTTAGTGTTCTGAAAACCTGTAGTCATTTTCTCCTGGATTATTACACTGGGGAGAGGGCACAAGGTGGGGGTTTCAGAGAATTTCTGGAGCATCTTTTATAGGAAGGAAATATGCCTTTGGTCTCCCCATTCACAGACCCTTTCTTATCCATATTTGCTCAGAAGGAGCTCTCCCTCCAGAGGCCAGTAAGTGGTTAGGGCACTTATCTTGCATGCTGCCAACCTGGGTTTGATCACCAGCACCCCATATGTTTCCCTGAACATTATCAGTAGTATTCCCTGAATGCAGAACCAGGACTAAGCCCTGAGCACTGCCAGTTATGGTCTAAAACCAAGCAAGCAAATAAAACAAAACAATACGGGGCCAGCGAGGTGGCGCTAGAGGTAAGGTGTCTGCCTTGCAAGCGCTAGCCAAGGAAGGACCGCAGTTCGATCCCTCGGCATCCCCTATGGTCCCCCCAAGCCAGGGCAATTTCTGAGCACTTATCCAGGAGTAACCCTTGAGCATCAAACAGGTGTGACCCGAAAAAACTATATAGAAAAACAAAGAGGTCTTTCAAATAGTGGAATGCCCCCTTGTGACACCCTGCAGCAGTCATCTTTGTCACACATCCTGGGCATTTGGAATTCTCAAACCATAAAGTGATTTCCCTATGATCCTGATAAGGAGTGTATTTCCTTAATTTTATTGTGTTTTATTTTTAAAAATGTCCTAATCAGGGTTAAAGAAATAGTACAGAGGTTAAGGTGCTTGCCTAGCGTCTCACCAACTCCAATTCAAATCTTGGCACTGCATTTGGTCTCTGAGCATTCTCTCAGTCACTCCTGAATACAGAGCCAAGAGTAACTCCTAAATACTACTGTATGGTGCTCCAAGACAAATAAATTAAATGTATCAAATAAGTCAACAGGATTCAACATTATGGTCTGTGTTCTAACAGATAAGCCATGTTTGGGTGACAGCTGGTCCAACTGAATGGCAGGACTGAGAGTCTTGGTCTCAAACAACACTAGTACAGAGACTATTAGAATTCACAGGTGTAGAAGGTGCAGAGGTTGCCACTTGCCTTATATGCTGCCAGTAAAGGTTGTTCAGGTTCCCCCATTACTCTAAGTGGTCTCCCAAGTACACCAAGAGTAATCCTAGAGTACAGAATGAGAAATAAGTCCCGAGTACAGTCATGTGTCAATCCTCCAAAACCTCCTAAATAGGAATTCTATTTTCCAAAGTGAGTGCAGGCATCCATAGAAGTCTAAAGATTGGTTTTTCCTGGACCAGAAGAAAGACCACTTGGAAAGAAAGTTGATTTTTCAAAGATCTCAGAAAGTGACTTGGAAGAAGTGTACTCCCTGCTCTTACAGGGTCCCTTAGTCTTAGAATTTACCTTTTCCACCAGGAGACCCTTCTCTGTGGTCTGGACCACTTTAGTAACTGTCAATCTAAGGCAGCCCTTGACACTCTAGCCATGACACTCAGGAAGAATCAGAGAGGTCATGTGACTCTGACTCTTTTGGGTTTCCAGTGTCCCCCAAGAGCCCTCCCAAATGGATACCAGTAATAGGAGATTAGTACTACCTAGGCAACAATTTGTACCTCTAATCATTTTGGCATTTCTGAGTTATTTTCATCATCACCTACACCTGAGGAGATGCTCCTGCTGGTTCTTCAGTTGCCAGATTCTTTACCTGAGAGAGAATTTCTTAACCCCACACATCTTGAACTTGAACATGTCTCTAGATGGGATCTGTGGTTAATGGATCTTTGCAGCCACTGAGCTTTTACCTTTCTTAAAAAAGGTAAAATATAATATTAAATTAATATAATTTAATAGAAATTAAAACTTGGTTTAGTTATATATACTTTCAGGGCCACAGAGAACGAATTGCTACAACCTGCTGTCATGTCTCCCTCACATTCTCCAGTTTTGAACAGAAGTATTCTACTTCCTTTGATGGTCCCTAATGTACAATGTCTGGTTACCAGGTCAGACATGCATCTAGATGTGCTCTGTGTGATACCAATCCCACAACTCTCCTATTCTGATGCCTTGGTGGCAGTACAGGCCCTGGTTCAAATGAGCTCACAACCCCACGATCTTGTTGAAGAATGGTGTGGTCCTATAGGTACGTACGTAGGGAACCCAGAATCAACAGACACCACCCTTTTCCTTTTCTCATAGAAAAACATGTCTTATTTGCTATGATGGCAGAAAAGAAGATGATGCAGTTATAAATTGTCTAAAAACAACAGTAGTATGTTGTTTAAGGGAACATTTATAAAACAATGGTAAGGAAACGATGTCTTTCTCTAAAGGTGACTTTCTAGACTGATGAGAAAGATGTGGGGTGAGAAGACTGCTCAGTATATAGGATTCTTCCACCTGATGTGGGAAATATACAACATTCCTTTCTGCAAGACTACAGACATGGAGGTTGCTTTGTTTGGAACCACCTGTTTTTCAAAGAAAACAGAGGTTATTAAAAAACTTGTGGAGATAAGCTGGCATCATTGATAATTTCTATGCCTGCCAAGCCAATAAAGAAGGATCCCAGGCCCCTTTCAGAAGGAGAAACCTGCATTAGTCAAGGGAAGACAGGTGTCAGCTCCCTAACTCTGTGAATAACCTTCATGGAAAAGACTGGAACTTCTTTCAGCATGGTGAGCTTGGATAGGGATGAAACATGGTGGAAACCAAAAAAAAAGTGACAGTGAGCTCTTACAGGCTCTTGGTATAGCATGTTAATATGAAACTATTTTACATTCCCTTGTGGCTGAAGCTGCAAGGCACTTTATACCTGCATGAGATATTCATGTCTTCCTAAGGACTTGGTGGAAAGGCCTCTAGGTTACCACCCAGATTCAGCCAAAGGCACTACTGAAATGAAAAAAAATGGTCAACTAGAAGAGGTTTTGTGGAGAGGATTATGTAGCATGTCTCCCAATGGCTTCAGCATGGTCCTGTGAGTAGCTCAGTATCAGTACTTCGAGCTTGAGAGACACCATGTAATATTATTTGCTTCCCACAAGAAATCTAAAAGTCTGGCTTTTGGATTTGACTTGGACAGTAAATAAAGAGAGGTTCCTGCAGGAATCTACCTACAAACCAAGTTTATTTGGGCAAAGGATAGTGATTGTTTCTCAGATACCAGAAGGCATAGGAAAAGCATTGGGAAGAGAGGTCACCTGAGAGCCCTTCCATGGGCAGGTCTGGATACATGAAAAGACCTCAGTAGAAAAAAGCCAATAGTTGTCCCCTAGTTCCCGGGAGGCTTTGAAAGGAATAGAATGATATGCTAAGGAAAGTTACATGCCAAATGAAGTGCTGGTGAGAGATGGTGGAAATCTCCAAAGGATGGAGGAGAAGCCAATACACAGGCGGATAAGCCAACTTAAAACTTTGCCATCTTGGGGCCAGTGTGATAGTGATAGTATAGATAGTGATAGTATAACTAAGTATAAAAAAGTAAACTTGCCTTGCTTGTGGCTGATCCTGATTTGATTCCGGCATCCTACATGTTACCTGAGCAGCACTAGGAACAATTTTTCAGTGCAGAGCCAGAAATAATCTTTGAGCTCAGTGTGTTCCCAAACCAATAAATAAATAAATACTGGTAAATAATTCTGCCACCTCTTACCTCTCCTCCATTCCCTACTCTAAATATAGACAATATTAGCTAGAAAGGCAAGAGGGAAAAACACAGGTTTGGGGCCATGGAGTAGGTAGAGAGAAGCCACTATGCCTACCTTTATGGGGTTAAGAAATATGCCCAAATAAATATGCTCAAGCAGGGATGAGGAGAAGCTAGGTATCAGAAGATAATCTAAACATTGATTATTACATTGATCCAGGCACATTCACTGTTGACTAGAAAGGCTCTGATACGAAAAAGGTGCCCACAAAAGTTGAGTGAAGTGTCTTAAATTTTACCCAGGGACAAGCTCATAAGAAGTAAGCTCACAGGAAAAAACTGTTTTATTGGTTGATTTATTATGTATTGCCCAGAATTGAACCCAGGGCAAGTGAGCAATTCAAGGCAAGTATTATATTGCTAAATTACCTCTTCCTTCATTACAGGGTAATGTAAAGAAATGGAGACAAGAATTACGTAGTTTTATGGTTATGTCAAAGGGGTCATGGCTTGTTCAGTGAAATAATGATCCAAGCATTTGAGAAGCAAGATCAAGCTATTCTGTTAGTCTCATTACAGGATTCATTAGAAGATACATTAGCTTTAGAATATGTTTCTGAACCAGTGGAGGTTGAAGGGGACAGATTCAAAGACTTTCAGAACTAGGAGAAAGGTTATATATCAGTAATTCCAGCCCCTCATTTAACACAGAAAATGAAGGTCTGACTTTCTCAAACCCACACACACATCAGAAAACACATAGGAACATATAGTGTCAGCCATGACAACCATATTTAATCATATTCATTCCTCCATTAAGGTCAAATTTCTGCCCATTTCCCAGTTCTCTGAAAGGTTGAAGACCTGATAGCACCTGAGAAGCTCCAAGCTAAGATTCTAGTTTTACCTTTCTTGGTTATCCTCTTAGACTTAAGACAGTCATCCCGGAATCTGGAGAGATAGTGTAGTAAGCAGGATGCTTACCTAGGCCACAGCTGATCTAGTTCAATCTCTGACACCCTTATAGCCTCCCAAGCCCACCAGGAGTTATTAGAACCCTAATAACCAAACAAACAAAAGAAATAGCCACTCTTTTTTGTTGCTCATTTTTGGTTTGCTAGTGGTGCTCAAGAGCCTACTTCTGATTCTGCACTCAAGAAATCATTCCTGGTGGGCTCAGAGGACTAACTGGGGTGCTGGAAATTGAACTTGGGTCATCTGTAGGCAAAGCAAGTGCCATACCCACAGTACTATCTCTCCAACCTCTGAGATATAGTTATGCTTTTTATGTGTCCGTCTATAGAATGCTCTTAGTCTGTAAGTACATATGAGTAGGATGTATCCTTTTTTTTATTATTCACAGTAATGACTCTATTCCTCAACTACTTCTAATATATCCTATCCCAAGACAGGCTCTTGTATGGTGTTTTGAACAAAAGGCTAAACAAATGCTTATGGAAGGAGATAATGACTACATCAAAATTTCTGCTTGTAAGTCTTTAATAAATCAATACCATGTCTTCTAATAAAAGAACAAAGAGCACTTTATAACCATCAGTTGGACTGTAGATTCCAGAACTCAAAGTCACGCTCTACTGTCTGCAAATGCGAGAAGAACCCTGGATTAGGCTCTTGCCTCATGCAGTCAATGATGTAGCAATTCCCTGTGCTGTGATATTCTGAGATAGAAGGTGACTTAGGAGTGAAGTCAAGTTGTTTTTTTGAGAAGAAAGAAAACACTCAATCTAGAACACATATCTGAAGTGGCCTGGTCCAGTTCCTGTCATCACACACAATTAAACCCTATATTGAACATCTAAGGTCTCCAGGCAGGCCCAAGGCCTTGAATTTTCCTTTGAATTTCTTTTTTTTTTTTTGCACCCCCCCATCTTTTGAATTTCTTAATTCCTTCATTTAATAGTCCTTCAACTACTCAGAAGTGATGAATAAATGTTTGAGAGTCTTAGCTGGGGGGGGATTGAAATAAAAATGGTTCATTGTGTAAGATCTGGCATATTAATTGAACTCTGAAGATTGAACTCCAAAAGTTGTAATAAAGGACTTCCTTCCACTGTGAAACTTTGGTACTGCCAGCCCAGATAGCTCCCTGGGAATCCAGGCATACAGCCCTCCAGACCTCCAGGAAGTACATTCTGAGGTGCTGTGGTGGCCCCTCAGAGGCATTGGAGACCCGAGGCTGGTTTGAGATGCCCTTGGAGGAAGCTTACCTGATTTTATCCTGCCTTCCTCCTCCATCTGGGCTTGTTGGGAAGCTCTGCAGCCCCTGGGAAAGGGCTGGTGGCTGAAGAGGTCATCACACAGGAGGCTCCGGCACAGCTTGGTGAGGAATCGGAGTACATAGCCCAGGCTGTTCATCACAGGGAGACTCCGCAGGTGCTGCTTCCCGTCAAAGCTTGCAGAGACTGGAAGACCAGAGAAACAGCCACTCAGAACCTGTTCTGTGAGGGAACCATAGCTTGAGGCCCTGGGAACAGCTTTGGGCAGATTCATCTCTGCTTTTGTTTAACAAACTTTACTTAAGGGACATCTGTATCTGTTCCAGAATCCCAAAGAAGTGTGACAAGATGATTAAAGTGTCAAGGCTCTTTATGTGCTTGTGCTCTGAGAAATCCTCAACCTGGAGTTGATTTCAATAATCCTATCATCTGGTCTGGGGAAGTGTTTGTGAAATGTCCCTTACTATGGAAGTAGTCTGGTGTTTTTCTCCATGATGGCAGAAGCTCTGGGCTTGGGGGTAGGGAAACATTAAGGGGAAGTGCTCTTAGCTCATCAGATCAGGGGTTCATATAATCCCTTTGTCCTTCACTACCCACTAAGGCACTTGAGTCATGTTTCTCTGCAATATTCTTTAAAAACAAGCCCCTAAGTCCTGTCACCTCCAAGGATACTAGTGGGGAAATTAAGTTTCACTTTCTGGATAGGTGAAGAGTCTACATATCTTATCTATTCTTCTGTAAGGAGGATTTGTCCTTTCTCTGTGCAATATATATATATATATATATATATATATATATATATATATATATTGGTTTTTGGGCCACACCTAGTGACACTCAGAAATTACTCCTGGCTATGCACTCAGAAATCACTCCTGGCTTGGGGGACCATATGGAATGCCAGGGGATCGAACTGCAATCCGTCCTAAGCTAGAGTAGGCAAAATAGATGCCTTACTGTTTGCACCACTGCTCAGGCCCCTCTGTGCTCATATTTATTCAATCTTTTATTAGTAGTGGTATAAGCTCAAATATATTTATTTGAGACATTTACAAGGAGTACAAGATACAGGGGTATCCCGATCTGGACACAGGGGAAAAGCTATCCAAACAGACAGAAAGGCAGGTAGAATGGTGGAATAAAGGAAAGACTTGGAGGAGAAAAAGCACAGAGGCACCAAAGTGGTAACTGAGTAGAGTACATGAGACCCCAAATGCAGTTAGGACAGTTCACAGAGGAATCTCAGAGGGTCTTAAAGGGTGGGATTTTTCTTTTCTTTTCTTTCCTTTTGCTGTCCTTTCATTTCTCCTTCCTCCCTCTCTTTTTTCTTCCCTTCCTCCTTTTTTCCTTCCTTCCTTTCTTCCTTTTTATTTTTTTTTTTTTTGCCATACCTGCCAGTACATGCAAGGCATGTACCTGTGGTTCTATTGCTCTGGCCCCAGGATGGGATTTTCCTGCAAGTGATAAAGTTGTCTTAGAGGGTTAAGAGCTGAGCAGAGGAATGACATGACATTTTTACCAAGACTCAGATTGGTTGCCTGACCTAGTGAAAGAAAAGCACTGGGTACAGTTGAAACAATAGATTCAGAGGACTGATGGATGACTGGGAAAGGAGGAGGAAAAGAAATGTCAATTAAGAGTTAGGATTCTATGCCCAACTGTCTTGTTCAAGTCTGAAAGCATCTGCTCTTGGAGCCCCAAGACAATCAGTGAGCCCATTAGCTCATTAGGGACACTGGAGCCTGTCCCATGGAAAATGACCTGGCCATAGTCACCACCACTGTGCTAAGGTTCAGAGATACTCAGGCCCTCTTCATGCATCCCCTGGACATACCTGACATCATCTCGCCACCATAACCTTGCTTGACCAGGGAGAAGACCAGTTTCTGCTGGTGGGCACAGTCGATACAGGCCTGCACTGCCTGCTGCAGGACTGCCGATGGCCGCTCAGGCCCAAAGTGTTCTGGAAGCTGCTGTACCTTCCTCTGTGCCAGGTAGGGCCCTGCATTAGCCTGTTTGTTGATGTAGAGGCAGACTGTGGAAACAAGGAAGAAAACCCTTGGCTCCCAGCATGACAGGCCTGCTTGTGGGCTTTGGTCTGGACAAAGTTGGAAAGGGCCTTGGGCCAGAACAATAATATATATTATATATATTATATATATAATATATATAATATATATAGTGGATAGAGTGCTTTCCTTGCATGTAGTTGGCCTGGGTTTGTTCTCTAGCATCCCTGAGCACCTCCAGGAGTGATTCCTGAGTGCAGAGCCAGGTGTGACTTCTGGGTGTGGCCCCCAAACAAACAAACAAACAAAAAAGCTTACAAGGGCCAAAATATACCCTATTCTTTCCAAATTAAGAGTTCTTGGGGGTCGGGCGGTGGCGCTGGAGATAAGGTGCCTGCGCTAACCTAGGACGGACCGCGGTTCGATCCCCCGGTTCCCCATATGGTCCCCTGTGCCTGCCAGGAGCGACTTCTGAGCGAATAGCCAGGAGTAACCCCTGAGTGTCACCGGGTGTGGCCCAAAA